>JARYZH020000416.1:0-223823 GCA_030021035.2 Notholithocarpus densiflorus
GGCTTTATTTCATACCAATTTTACTTGTAAATCTTCTTAATTTTGATTGGAGATTGCAATTTATTGGGGTAGATTTACTTGAGCGGTTGATTGCAATTTATTGGGGCAGATTTACTTGAGCGGTTGAGCCCATGCTGCTGTGTTGAGTAGTTCAAGTTGCCCTTGCGAGCTGCATCCTAGGTTGTAAGGTGGACATGTGGCGGAGAAAGGAAGTATTTGTATTTGTGAAGTCGCAACCTTCTCGAGGACAAACTTCCAGCACTACATTCTTATCCGCAGCCATCTCATTCTTTGCCAAAAAACAACGCAAGAGAGCTAGAGAGAAAACTCTATAGAGCAGATTGTGAACCTTTATGAGAGTTTGTTGTGATCATCCTTTGGGAGAGAGAAAACCCATATTCCTTGAGTGAATCCATAGCCTTTTTTCTTCTCTTTCCCTCTCACCATTTCCATATCTTGAGAAGTGATTTTCCAAACACTCCATGTTACCTTTGAGTGATATTCCTTGAGTGATTGGTGCTGGAAATTAATAGAGAAGCTACAGCACATATCCAAGAGATCTTGGTGGCTTACTGTTGCTGCTCAATGCATGGACTCCAATACAAGGTGAAGAAAGGACTTCGATAAGTTGGGTTATAGCTGGAGCTAGGAGGGCTCAAGTACTAGGGGAACTTTAGGCTTGGATGGTCTTTAGGAAACCAGCATTGCAACTATTCACTAGTGGAGATTTAATGGTGGTGCTTAGAAGAGGTTTGTCATCGGGAACTCTGATTTTCTTTTAACACATTAGGTGTTATTTTTGGCTTGCTTCCCTTCTTTTATTCTGCACTTTATATTGCTTTATATTCATTTATTGCTATTTGAATATGCATGCAATGCAATGAAAATTGGTTAATCACTTATATTAAGCATTAATTGTTAATTTAGGGTAAAAGTGATTGACTTAAAATAATATAGCTGGGGTTTAATTATTTGCTAAGAGTATCAATAGCAATTTCTCAGCACCTACCAATAACAAATGAACATTCTTATTAATTTGAAAGAGCATCTGCCACAAAATAGGCAGCATACTTTTCTGGGGTTTTAGCCATTCAGATAGGCACCTATACCCGAGTAGTTGAAGGTCTTGGCCTCAGAAGAACTGACCTTGATCTCTAAGTTTGGTTGATCAGTAGCTTCTAATGCAGACAAGACGTGGGTTCATCTCCCCAAATTCAAATATCTTCAAGATTGAAGAAATCAATTGCTCCCAACTAGAAAGGAATTCACAACTCAATTCCATTGCTTAACAATAACAAGGGTCTGTCTGTACCACCGCATTGGATAAGCCTCAAATACCACTATATTATATATGGACTGATCCATGGGTCCATATAATCCCAGAAATCAACCATCTAGCAGATCTCATCTTCCCTGCTTCATTGCAATGGAACAATGACTTCTTTGCAAATTTTATTTTATTTTATTTTATTTTTTTACTCCAATACAGCCATCCACGTTCAAAAAATCCATATTCCATTAACCCCATATGAAGTTTCATCATCTAGATCCCTAAAGTAAAAGAGTCATTGAAAAGATTTTTGCATCTTCCCCTGCTCAAGCCAACGCTAAGGGCAGCCTTACTCTTGGCCTCCATTGCTGCAAATCAAGGATGAAAATCCATTCTCCTTGAAGGTGATGCCAAAGTTGTAATTGATGCTCTGATATCAAGCCCATCTTGTGCTCAGGATGTTCCATTCGAACGCTCATTTAATGTTCTACCCCACGATAGGGCATGTTGGACTATGCAGAATTGAATGAATATTTCTTTTGAATCATTTATTTAAATTTATGCTTCTACCCAACCCAAGAACTTTCTTTTTAAAGTTCATGTGGATGGTTATTGAGGAAGAAGGATATCCCCAACAAAAGTGATAGTTCGCAATCCTACTCTCATTTAAAACATCTCGGTATGAGAACCATTGACATGCAAGCGCAATGCCATGTTGTAAGTAGAAGACATATTATAAGACAATAATCTATGATGATAGGCTTTTACATTGTATTGTGACCAAATCCAATAGTCAAAACAAGTATGACCGCAACAAGGAGAGAGAGCTTTAGACTCACACCCATGGCATTCTTAGCCTGAATGGGAAGGCCTGCTCCCAACTCATTTGACCCAAGGTTCTCAGACTCGGACCGGACCGTACGATCCGACCCGGTTAACCGTGAACCTCTCGTTCTTCCGGTTCTTTTAGCTCTAAGAACCTCTCTCTATGTGAAAAATGCATGAAACCGCTCGAACCGCGGTTAAATCGTACGGTTCTGAAAACCGTGGCCGGTTTTAGAGTTTCCCACGGTTCCATTTTTTTTATTATATTTGGCCGGAAAACAAATCTCATTTGGCCGGAAAACAGATCTCAGTCCATAAAGAATTTGAATATAAAAAATAAAAAAACAAATTGCAAGAGAGAAAAAGAAAACAGAGAGCTAAGTTGGTGAGGTTGCTAACATCACTGTTAATTTTCTGGTAGTATATCTTTCCGATCATCCCCACCTCCTGTTTTCTTCTTCTCCTTCTCGGCAACACTTCGCCCAGCAGGCAGCAGCTAGAAACTCATCTCCTCATATTGGCTCATGTTTCTTGTTTTTGAGTAGTGCACTAATATCTTGTATAGCTGTATTCTTGTTTTTGTTAAGTGTGCCCACTGTTTTGCCTGACAAAACCACTACCACATGACCTCGTGAAGCTCGATAGACTAATAGTGAGATTTGACCATTCAATTGTTTTTAACTTTTGTCATCCGCCAATATTGAGGTCCTTTTAAACAATAGGTGCCCCTTTTTATTTATTTTTTCTTTTTTTAATGTTATTTAAGGTAAGCGTCCTTCTAAAATTATTATTATTGTTATTATTATTATTATCACAAGTTTAACTAATCAACATAAAAATAAGAAAATAAATATTATATAAATGTTTGCTTAAGCTTTGATATTTTTTGTTTGCCTTGTCAAAATTATGATATGAAAAATATAAAGATACATCTTTTATCTAATTGGACTATTTTAGTTAATTTTTCTATTTGTACTAATTAAAATTATTTATTTATATTTTAAATAATTAATAAATTAATTATAATATCATCACGGTTCGACCACGGTTCGACCTCAATCTGACCTCAAAAACCTTAAACCTCTTCTATTTACGGTTCGGGTTTGAGAACCTTGATTTGACACCCTTGTGGTGTCCCAATAAGTGTAATATTTTTTCAATATTTGGAACATACTGGAGAAAGGACAAAGTTTTCCCATAAACAGTTTTGAAGAATCTCTTCCAACAAGTTATGTGGCATTTAGATGACCATCCACGTATGCTTAATTGCTTCATTAAATCATTTGAACAAGTCATATAACTGGTAAAAATTTATGTGACTAAGTACATGTTGATGGTTATTTCAAAGGCCACATTACTATTGGGTTGGAGGAATTTTCCTTCAAGTTCTGCCTACTGAAAATAAAAATAAAAATGCAGACCTTAAAAAGAAAAGAAAACTTAAGAAAAGGTATTATTCCAACTAACCTTACAGCAGCATTGAGACCATATGAGAACATGTAAGCAATAGCTTCTGTATTCACGCTGAAGTTTTAATCCAGAAAAGAATTATCAAAGCAAAAAGATCAGGTCTGTACCTGGTATAGCCAGGGAAAAGGACAGTGAAACAGTCCCGCCAGAACCCCTTGGTTGATACCATGTCTTAGGGTTCAACTTATCTCTTGGGGTGATTTTAGTCATAATGCTAATTTCAATATGGACCAGGTTCTTTTAGCCAGTCTAATTTCAGATCAGTTTAGAATTTCCTTTATTCATGGTGTATCACTAATATAAAGAATAATTTCTAAATTTAAACCACTTCATCAAGCATTGGTGAATGTTTTGTTCATATTTCTATCTTATCAAAACTTCCTCATATCTTGTCATTCTAAAATATATTCCAATATCAAAATAAGGCTATGTCAAATTTTAGGTTTGAGAAAAAAATTATTAAGAATAGTGGACACAATAGGATTAAAATCACACTTATCATACCATTGCTACAGAGGGCAGGGCTAGTTTCAAGTCTGTAGGAATATATTGGAATGATTCCAATGAAAATCCCTCCCATGTACGCTCAAATTTCTCTGAACAAGTCAAATAGATGGCCAACATAAGGACTGATAACCATAATGAAACCGAAGCTGCCACTGGTGCTCCCACAAAACTGAGAGATGTCCAGTGTACTAAAGCATATGCAATTTCAACATGAATAAGTCCTGTGACTATGACCAGGGGCCACACAATAGATTGTGCCTGAAGAAACCTCAAGATTTTTTGCAGGAAGCCATATGCAAATAATCCTGGAATGAGAAACCTTATATAGAGAGCGGCCATCTTTGCAATGTCAGTATCTTGATGAAGTAAGATCAGTATGGGTTCTGTATAGAACCAGATGATGGTTGTGATGATAGTGAAAGGGATGGATATGATATAAGAGGCTTGTAAATGAATCCCATCATTCTTTATTCTTTTGCTCCAAATCCTTGCCCACAAAGTGTTTCAAGACATCCACTTAACCCAATCTAGAATGAAAAACAAATAACTATAATGTAAGAGTCAACTGTGGAGTCATTGAAAAGTTAGCCTGCAATTGTTTGTCAATGTTCATTTAGAGAAGGAGCTGAAAGAGGAGCATGAGAATTTTTAGATCAAATGAGCGGATTGGAAATTGGAGGATGAGTTAACATAAACATTTTGAAAGATTGAGCGCAAAAGTTCTAAAAATATTTAATGGTGCTAGCTTGGTCAGCTGCTATATATAATATTTGGTTGTAAAGAAATATACTAGAGTTTACAAAAACAATATTAGAAGTGAAGTGGATGTTGTGAAGAACAAGACTTAAATGCCAGGAGGATTGCCTATGAAGATCAGTTACACTATTCAAAATAGATGCCTTTGTTGAATTCGGATATCCGGTGTCCATATATATGCTTCATCATTGATCCAGCTAGGCTAATATGTTGTTAATACTTGCCAAAAAAAACCTGCTGTTAACTTGTATCAGAGCTTTTGTTTTAGCTTTCTTTTTCTTTGCAGCCAGGCTGTGAGTGTCCTTAGTTCTGCTATAGCTAAATTAATGGCTTTTGAAAGAAAGTTCTGAATTTATATTACCTTCATAAAATAAAGAGAAATAATCCCTAATACTGAATACATAAAGTACTGAAACAATGTGTTACACCTTTTGGGAACTGGGTGTGGGATATAGTCAGAATTACTAAGAACAGAGAAGTCTATGGTGTGACCATGAATATAGCTTTTAGAAAGTTGAAGTGGCTTGAAATTTATTCAACAAGTTTAATACGCAACAGGTTGGGGGTTTAACTGAAAATGTTAAAAAGGCAAAAAGAGAACTTGAAGAGGTGCAATTGGGGCTGTTTAATAATCCTGGTCAAAATCAGAACACTGCCATAAAAGGGGGAAAATATCATTGCTGTGACTTTGAGAAATGCTAAGGCCACTTGAGACAGAAAGCAAGAGTTAGGTGGCTTAATTTAGGCGATCAAAACAGTTCAGATTCATAGAGTGATAAGGATTAGAGGCATTCAGAATTCAATTAATTGTTTGTTAGGAGACGATGTAAAAAAGATTGAAGATGTGTTGAAGTTTTTGAATGATTGAGAGATTGAAAGAGAGATAGCAAAAAGCCCTTAATGGCTACATCTTTGCTACTAAGCACTTTATTTCACAATGAACTTAATGTAGGGATTATCTACTTCAAAACCCTAAGCTAAGCGTGGATTAACACGTGAATTGCTTTTTGAGAAGGTTTCCCCCTAGATTTTTTACTGTGAAACTAGTTTCTTTTATTGGTTTTCCTGGGTCATCATATCTTGTCTTATTTACTATTTTGTTGTGCATGATATTGATATGATATTGATGTTTGTTTGTTTTAACAAGGTTTATTCATAATAAATATAATTAACAATTTGGGTTTAAAACTTGTTAATTCTATCAACCGGGGTCTAAATTTTTCAACAAGTGGTATTAGAGCAGGTTCACTTTGATTGAATTAATTCCCTGGGTGTGATCCTTGACCCCCGTTGTCATGGATCGTGGATAATCTTTTTTTATTTCTCTTTTATTTGATGGCACTAATTATGCGAACTAAAAAGTTCGTATGAAAGTTTTTTTGCAGGCTCTAGGTGAAAAAGTATGGCAAACTGTTGAAGTTGGTTGGATTAAGTCAAAGGAAGTGCCGGTGGATTGGGATGAAGCAACAATCAAAGCGGAAAATTTCGACAGTAGGGCTTTGAATGCTTTGTTTAGTGGGGTGACCAATGAGGAATTCAAGAAAATATCATCCACGGAAATTGTCAATGAAGCATGGACCATCCTTGAGACCACCTATGAAGGTACAAGGTAGTAAAGACTGTGAAACTTCAAAGACTCATTAGTAGTTTTGAAGAAATAAGGATGGAGGAAGATGAGACCTTTGATGAGTTTTATGCTAAACTCAAGAATAGTGTGAATTCTGCCTTCAACCTTGGAGAATCTATAGCAGAATCCAAAATTGTTAGGAAAATCCTTAGTTATCTCCTCACTAATTTTCTCAGAACCAGAATCTGAAGTGTCATCAATAACAACATTGACTGTTTCCATCACCTTCTTGGTTCTTTTGTTGTATATTCGATAAACTTTGCTAGTGGAGGAGTATCCCAAAAATATTCCTTCATCGTTTCGGGAATCAAATTTTCTCACATTCTCTCTATCCTTAAGAATGAAGCAAGTACTTCCAAAAATTCTGAAATACTTCGCATTTGGCTTTCTTCTCTTCCACAACTCATAGGGAGTTTTCTTGGTACCGGGTCTGAAATATACCCTATTAACCGTATGACATGCGGTGTTGATGGCTTCTCTTCATAAATTTCTAGCCACATCCTTGTTGTGCTCTAGCCATCTCCTAAATGACTCTGTTCTTTCTTTCTACTACATCATTTTGTTGAGGAGTAATAGGAACAGAGAATTCTTGAGATATACCTGATCTAGTGCAAAATGATTCCATTTCCATATATGAGTTCTCGAATTCTTTACAATGATCACTTCGAATTCGATCAATCTTCAAGTTCTTCTCATTTTGCAATCTTATACACAAGGTTTCAATGTGCTCAAGAGCATCTGACTTGAATCTTAGAAGAATGACTTAAGTATACCTGGTGAAATCATCTATCACAACCATGATCTATCTCTTTCCTCCAAGAGACTCAGTTCTAGTTGGACCCATGAAATCTAGATGTAGTAGCTCCAAAGGCCTAGATGTAGCTGATGTCTGATTGCCTGGATGTTTTGCTTTTGTCTGTTTCCTAAGCTGACATAGTACACACACAACATTGTTTACTCTGCTGAGCTTTGGTATCCCCAACACTGATTCATGCTTAGATACAATTGACAGATGTTTGTAGCTAGCATGTCCCATCCTTTGGTGTCATAGGTCTTCATTTGGCAAACGAATGCTATTGCACACCGCTTATGAGTTTCTTCCCAAACTCATTCAGTACAAGGCATTTCCCTTTTGAGAACAGCACCATAAATTCTTGATCACATATCTGACTTATGCTCAACAAGTAGAGAGATGGTTCCCTTCCCTTTTATCTGTGATTTACTCCCATCACCAAATGTGACATTTCCACTTTTCTTGGACTCGAAACGTTAAAGAGAGAGCGGTCTTCAATCATGTGTCGTGAGCATCCACTGTCAAGGTACCACAAATATGTGTCCATTACCTTAAATGCAGATTTCATCATAAAGCACACCTCATGCTTATACGACAAATCAGTAGGAATGGTGTTCTCTCTCATCTGCCATGTATGAACAAAGCCTTTAACTTTCACTCTTCTCAGACGAATTACTCTGCACATTTTCATTCTGAGACAGTCTAGTTTCTTCTTTGTCATGCTAAAAACTTTTTCAATAATCATCATGATAGCTTTCAAATAACTTTTAGATTTACATTTTCTGAAACACTCAATCAAATAGATATTAGAAAAGCAAGATGTATTTGAAATAAAAGATCTTTTCATGCCTTTTGCAACCATGACAACAGGGGTCAATGGATCATATAGCAAAGATTAACCCTAATCAGAGTGTGCCCGCTCTGATACCACTTGATAGGCCAAGAATGTATTGACCCCTTTGGTAAATTAATCAATTAATTAGTTAAGTGAATTAATTAGATTCAATTACATGCAATAAGCGTGGTAGCACAAACAAATCACCAACTAAGTTAAATGCAGCGGAAAATAAATTTGACACAGGTAATTTGTTTACGAATGGGGAAAACCATCGAGGCAAAACCTCATCAGGTGAATTTAAGGTTACCACTCCCGAGAATCCATTATTATCAAAACAAGCGCTTACAAGTAAAAAAAATCTCAGTACCTAATACCAACCTACAGTTGAACCCTTACCCCAATACCTAATTGGACTTGTAATGTAATGAGAATCTCTCCTTTCAATGCACGGCTCCTAGTATGTGACTAACCAATCGATGCACGGATCCAAGTACGTGACTAACACACCAACTTGAGAAAGATGTTGGCTGCAAAGTTTTTTAGTTCATCCAATGATGAAGATCAAGAAACTCCTTGGTTACAAAACCCTTAGCACAAAGACGCAGCAACTTCTACAAGGAATATGATGAACTAGGGCAATTTTGTCTCTGGTCGCAATATGCATGCAATAACAATTGCAACAACATTTGTATCACCTTTAACGACCCTTAAAATAATCTTTGTATATGTCTAGAGTTGTGAGAAAAGAAACCCTACAAAAATAACTTGGATATGCGTGAAAAATAGATCTAGAAATCTAAATTTCATAATTCTCGATAGATACTGTTTCTATTGAGCAGCTGTCGAGCACAAGAATTAAACCTCGATAGATATTATCTGTCGAACTATCTATCAAGCTTTAATGAACAACACTTTTTCACTTGTTTCTTGGACAGATTTGCATGGGTTCAATACTAGACTTGAACTCTTATTCTTTGAAGTACTAAACCCATCTTAGATCTACCCAATTACAAGTAAAGTGCGTTTTGTCAAATGATTAGCCAATTTTACATAACATATGTTCTAACAAGTTCCACATATGTCCTAACACTATCCTACATTAGACTCCTCCAATTGAAAAAAAAAAAAAAAAAAAAAAAACTCATCCTTGAGTTGATAGTCAAACTCTAAAATTTTCTACTTCAAATAAATAAATACTTTGAATGCTTTAGCAACTTGATCCAATTTTGAAACTTAAATCCTTCAAATATTGTAGCATAAAATTTCTTCTCGTTTGCCTTTAATTCATTTGCAACATCAATCAACAAAGGGTATATATTAAAATCAAAATGTTCTACTCCAAGAAAATCAATAGATTTTGTAGTCATCTACGGCAAATCAACTAAAACCTAGGGATCGTGGGTTATGGACTCATCCTCATATTTGACCTCAATTGGATCTTCCACAATTTTCTCAATCAATACCATTTCTTCATTTCTGTCATTATCCACAATCAACTCAACCTTCTAATTTTTTGACCTTTTCATCAGACCTTTGAAAAGTGCTTTTTTCAAGCTTCAATTCAACAACTTGTTGTAAGTCTTGATCTTTTTCAACCTCTTCAAAATTTTCTTTAGAAATTGGCAGCATCTTTTTAACCCTCAAACTCTTTTCTTTTCTTGACACATGACTTGGCTGTGATAATTTTGGTTTTGTGTTTGGCCTATCAAGTTTTGAAAATATTGCTCTTCATATGAATATACAGAACTATAATAAAAACTTGTATATAATCTAGTATATCATAATAGTCATGAGGAATCCATAAATCAATTAACGCATTTTTCATTCTTTGCCAAGAACGGATTGGATGCTTATCTCGACGCTTTTTATCAATTTGTATGTCTTCCCACCATTCTTCTACTTCACCATCCAATTTATTAAACGTAAGTGGTACTTTTTCTTCCTCACAAATATTCCAAAAATTAAAATACTCTTCCTAATCAAGAAGTTAGTAAATAAAATCCAACTTACTCGTCTCTCCATCAAAGAATGTAATTTTCTTGTATTTATGAATGCGTCTTAAAGTATATTGATCAGTGTTGTTGTGAGATAATTTCCTAGCAAGAAGAGTAGCAATTGCATATTGAATTTCGCTTATATCTTGTTGTCTCTCTTCATGAAACTATTGAATCTCTTCACGAACAAGTGAGGGAAGTAAAAAGCCTTTTTTCGTTGATACCTATTTGGATAACCTTTTTCGGTTGTAGTTTGGTTGGAGCTACCGGAAACACTTTCTTTTTTGAACAAACTAGTAACTTGGATTTTAGCATTGGCAATAATGTCCACATTCCTTTATAAAGTTTATTTGCCCACGGGTCCTCTATACGCTTCATAATATCATTCTTGTTTTGGTCCAAGAAAGCAACACAGCAACATGTTTCACGGATGAGAATTGGAGTTGGGATGATATGTTCTATACTGTGTTGCATTGCCGCTTGGCTGGTGGAGGTCCACAGACTATATTTAATAAACGAAGAGATAATTGATCCTAGTGATCCCACTAAGATTATCTCTGGTTATTTTCGCAATTTATTTTGTTAGGACTAATGGAAGGACTTGCCAGTGATGGGCTTCAGGAATTCTTCTATAAGCGTGTCGCTATATCAATGAGAAGTTACGGCCCATCATTCAATGAATGTGTATTAGGTATCGGAAATTTCATCAGCTTGCCTTTTGTTTTAACGGTTAGAAGCTGGTTCAAGGATACCATAAACACAAGTCATCTAGACAAGTATTATCTGACTTTAGCAATACTGAGTTCTGTGTTCCTTTTCTTTTATGTGTATGCCTCATACTCAATAACGTCTGTCCACATGGGAAGTCCATCAAATGATGAGGAATCAAACGAAAGCTTGGAAGATGGCAAGGATGAGTTAGCTGATCACTCCAGGTCAACTAGGAACATCGCTCCATTTTCATCGAGGTCTAATCAAATGGGAAATGCATCAGAGGAAGTGGAATTAATCGAGATCAAGGTAGATGGCAATGATGACACAACTAGGAGCGTCTCTTCCTCCCACTACAAAAAATAAGCTTATTTGCGATGGTCAAAGTTTGTCGCAAAAGCACAAAAAGCCGTCGCAAATTCGTATTACCGACGGCACAAAGCCGTCAACGTCCGTCGGCAAAAGCCTTGTCGGTAATACTATATTGCCGACAAGGCCGTCGCAAACACTTATTTTCGACAGCAAAACTCCGTCGTAAGTACTTAATAATTGCCATCGCAAATTCAACTTCATATGAGGAAGTTGGACGACCAAATAGAGTTTGCGACGAACTAAGGCTGTCATTAATGTATTTTTTTCAACAACTAAAAGTCATCATAAATACTGGCCTTGTCGTCAAAAATAGAACTTCAAACGAGGAAGTTGGTCGACCAAATACCTTTTGCGATGAACAATGACCGTCGTTAATGTATTTTTTCGACGACTAAAAGCCATCGTAAATACCTAGTTTTTCATCAAAAATATAACATCAATGCAACCAATTACTTTTTTTTGACGAACTTTAGCCGTTATTAAAAACCATTTATCTCGTCACTCATACATTATTTGCAAAAAAATAGCTCCGTCGAAAAAAAATTTATGATATTTTTATTTTATTTGATAATATCAAATATTTCTGTATATGGAATAATTAATATATAAATTACAAACACAAATCCATAATTGTTCAAAACTAATAAGTGCATTAAAAATGAATATATTAAAAGGTCTACAAAATAGCATGTTGTTCAATAATACACGAAGGCTATATTATATCCTTTACTAAACTTGAAAGCATAAATATTGGAAGATCAATTATCATCCGAATCAGTGTCGTCCTCCATCTAAGAGTCATCTTCCTCCTCATAGTCATCTTATGTCATTATTTACATTGTGATCTCCTCCTCTAGCATTGGTCTGCAATATTTTAAATTAAATTGAATAAATATATAAGAACATTGTAGTGCTCCAGTTAATGAGAACTTAAAAGAATACATTTGCCACCAATAACCATATTAATGGTACATCTCCATCACCCTTAACAATATATCCATCACCACAACATGAAAACACATATGTACCAACAATAGCAATTAATTGAAAATTATAATGAGCAAATTTATCACTTATTTCGACAACCTAAATAAAATAGCAAAATAAATTTAATGTTGATTATACTGAGAAAATATATATGTGTAGTAGTTGCTTGCATATAATTAAAGCCCATCGATTTCAAAACATTTTTTATAATAAAAGCTATCACCTCTTTCAATTGACTGATTGTTCCCTCCAATAACCACTTATCATATCATAAGTTTATAGAAAATATTGAAAAAAAAAGTTTAGAACTTTAGTATTTTTCATTTTTAATATAAATATAAATAAAATAATATAACTTTAGAGATTGTTAAAGTTAATATATATATATATATATATATATAATGTTTGAAGTACATGTATTCGTTAGTCTAATATGATCTATCAATATATATTGCATATAAATAATAAAAGAATAATGTAATCACCAATCCTATTATATAACTATAAGCTACTTTTGTCTTTACTTGGAACTTTACTAACAAAGAAGAGGCAAACTCAAACAGGGCAAACTCTAAAAGGCTAAAACACAAATTGAACAAAGCACTATTTTCAAGTGAAAAACGCTTCCCATGAATCAATAGATTGGTTGAGGCCACCAATACACACAAACATTACACTATGGGCTAGTACCTAACTATCAAGAACTTTGCCTACAATACTAGATGATATATTATGAAAGAGGTATATCTAAACCAAACCCAAAATTTAGATAAATGAAATAAACAAGCAAATACATTTTCTAAACCACAATACATTAACAAAAAAAAAAAAAATCAAAAGATAAGGATCTAAGAAGACCAACCTTTTGGGTTTGATTATGATCGGGAGAAAGAGAGAATGAACAATAGATGGAGATAAGGGCTTTTTTTTTTTTTTTTTTTTTTTTTTTTTTTTTTTTTTTAGTGAAATAGGAGTGTTAATTTAGTGAGGGGGCAAGGGAGAGCGGGGGATTGAAAAAAAGAAGAAGGTGGGGGCGCTTGTTTTTTAGTGAAAGGGAGAGAGAGAGTGCTAGGGAGCTCGGGTTTTGTCTTTTCATTCTTCTTATTTTTTTTAATTTTTTATTTACTAAAAGATAAAAATGATATTGTGGGGTTTTCTTTTTTATAAAAATAATAATAATAATAAGGCATGACTAGGTTTGTTTTAAATCAATGTAACTTTATTTATTTATTTATTTATTTATTTTTATAACAAAACTATGTATTTCATTTATGCCAACCACGCCACTTTTTTTGTTGTTGTTGTTGTTGTTACTTTGAAATATCACTTTTTATTAATTATTATTATTAATAAAAGATAGAAACACTATGAAATCTCACTTCTTGCAATTTTTTTTTTACATCAAGTTTTCTTTTTTGATAAAAGAAGATAGATTGTTTATTTATTCAATATCTCAATTTAAAAAAGGAAAGAGAGATGAGAGACATTCTTCACATCGGCCAAAGCCTGAATGTGAATGTGACTTGTGGATGATTTAAGAAATGAAGATGTGGATGTAGTGAAGGGATTACTTACTATGTACCCACAATTTTTCAGTTTTCCAATGGGTCATAGACCCAACTTCAATGTTGACCATATTTGACCAAATATTGACCAATTTTGACCAAGTTTTGCAAACTTTGACTACTCATTTTTCACAATCCGACCAACTGATTTTTGTCATACTTTACAAACACCAATATATCACCACATTCTTCCAATCCAACGGTTAGATTTTGGATTTAAGTCTAGAACATTATGGACATGTGTCATTGTACCAACACATCAAGAAATTTTGATTGGTCACGTTCTCACAATCCAAGCATTTGATTGAGCTCAAAGTTCATCAAAACAAATATTTTATCACACTCTTTCAATCCAATGGTCAAATTTTAAATCAGATTATGGCATAAGATGGAAGCGTGTTGTTGTAACCACCTATCATGAAACTTCAATCACTAAAAATATTCAATACTCTTTCAAGAGAGTTATATACTATATAAACATTACTAAGAATTGAGAAAATGATCTAAAAAACACAACCCAAAATCTACAAAATAACCATAATGGATTTGTATGTGACTTTTGACTACCTTGTTTTGCTATTTTAAAACTTGAAATTGATAAAAACATGAAAATCAAGAAAACCTTAAAACACTGACTAATACCCAAAACCCACTTAAAACTTCCCTGATCAACCTAATTTGATCAAATCTAGTGGTCCTAGAACCAACTTTGAAGTTTGACCAAAGATTGAACAAGTTTAATAGACTTCGACGAATTTTTATAAGATTTGATTACTCTGTTCTCACAATCTAACCGTTTGATTGTCACTGTAATTTACAAACACAAATATTTCACCACATTCTTCCAATCCAACGGTCAGATTTTGGATCTCTATCTGATTACATGATGGACACATATTGTTGTACCCACCTAATGGGAAACTTTGATTAACCTTGTTGACACAATCCGACCATCCAAAATGGCTAAAATACGTCATCAAAGCTAGGAGATGACTGAAATACCCATAAACTTCTAAAATAACCAAAACACAACCCAAAACCTACAAAATGACCAAAGTGCCCCTCAAAGCTTTAAGATGGTCAAAATACCTTTTACCTCTAAAATGACCAAAATAGCCCTTAAGTACTTGGAGGGTCTTGAAAGATGTTTTTGTGTAGCTTTTAAAATTAAGATTGAGGAAAATTCACCATTCAAAGAAAATAACCATTTTTTATGGCCATATGTATGTTGGAAATCACCTTTATTGTGACAGATTTACCTTACTGTCACTAATACTTTCTTTTCTTAAGAAAATTTTAACTATTAACGACAACCAACATGTTCGTCACAAATAACAAATGCAATATATAGTGATGGAAAAAAAAATGTTAAACACATGAAAAATAAGGGCATGAATTCCCCCTTTGAAAAAAATTACCATTGTCGATGGCTTAGGTCCATTGCAAATCTTATTTATTGCGAGGGATCCAAGTCCATCACTAATACATTCTTTCTTTTAAAACAAATTAACTATTTACGATGGTCAACATGTTCGTCGCAAATACAAACTTAATTAGAAAAATAAAAAATAATAATTGTGACGGATAAATGTTATCACAAATGTGAAAACTAAGGGGGGGAATTTTCCCTCCAAAATATTTTACCATTTTCGATGGCTTTATGTCTATCGCTAATATTCTCTTTTATATTTACGATGGAAGAATGTTTGTCACAAATACTAACACCATAAAAAAAATATTTTTGGTATTTTCGACACATGAAAGCCGTCACAAGTGTTAATAGTTCTGACGGTTTTTCTTTGGTCGTCATAAATAATACTTTATTAGCGATGAATATTTTTATTCCGTCGCAAAAAGTAAGGTGGGAACACTTTCCTCCAAAAAAAATCATATTTTCAACAAAAATAATAGGCATTTTCGACAGACTTATTTTGCCATCACAAATGTTTTAATATTTGACAAGTAATTGTCGATGAAAGAGACTTGCCGTTGAAAAAGCAAGTTTTTCCAATGGCTTTTCGTAGTCGTCGAAAAAGTTTCGTCGCAAATAGCAATCTTTTTTGTAGTGTCCCTATGGAGGAGATATGTGGCTACAGCAACCATAGCCATTGGATTTTCTATGCGCCTAATTGACAGATTTTCTAGGGAATCACCCGCAAATATTGTAGACTCCCCTGAATCTATGGAGGAAGCCCTTTCGCAATCCCGAGCATTGACTGAAGTTGAAATTGAACTCTCTGATGATGAGCCAGGAAGCCAATAAGACTAAATTTGGATGGATTGAGGTGAATCTAAACTCTTAATTGTTTAATGATGTTATGACTCACCGCGTTTTGTTGGCGCATTTGAAAATAATATAAGTAGTATTAGAGTTTGTTTGGATACCGCATATTTTGCTGAAACTGAAAACTTATTACTGAAAGTACTGTAGATAAAGGTAAAAGTTAGCTGAAATAGTATAGTGGAGCCCATGAATAATGCCAAAAAGTGCAATTGGGTTCATGAATAGTAGCAAAAATAAGCTGAATAGTGAAATAATTTTCATTTTTCATTGGTATCCAAATGGAGGCTTAGTGCTAATTTAAATAGTATTGGTGATATTATGATGTAGAATAGATCACTATGGGTTTTTTGAAATGGCACAAAGCAAAAAAGGCACTAGTAAAAATCATTTGGGCGGAGTTAGAATCACATGAAATTTGGTAGGCTGAAGGGAAACGGTCTTTTAATCAATAGTTGTCGCTTTGCCACGAGGTTTACTCTGATTTTTGCAAGTTCCTTGATTTTGCCGTTTTTAGTAATTTTGTTTCTTTAATAACTTTTTGCTTAAAGGTTAAAATAAGGTCCCGCTTGTTTTGGGATAACCCTTAAGGTTAGTAATTAATAATTTTGCATTTAACTTAATTTTACCATTTTGGTAAAATTCGGTATTTTGCCACATAATCTCGTAATTAGTGAATTAGGATTTCAGACATTTCCTAATCGTTCTAAGGTTTTACTTTGTCAGTATTTATATATTTTGTAGCCTCCAAAGGCAAATTAGCTTATTATCAATAAAAAAATACAGACTTTTTGTCAATTGTTTTCTCTAGTGGATTCCAGAGTTATCACATTGTGGATTCAAGGGACCCCTCATGGATTCGAAGTTTACTACTAGAAACTAATAATTTAGTTTCCATTCCATCAAAGAGAGCATTGGGTGTGCTTCCTCTAGGATTTCGCGACATTATATTATTTATTCACGAATTAAAAACTCCTTTTCCCCAATAGAACCGTGTATGTTTAACAATCCTATACTCTTGAATTTCTGTTGCAAACTGGATTTACAAGTATTAGCATGCTTAAATTAATCGTTACATTAAAAGTGTAGCCAAGATGTAATTTAAATATAGGTGTTGCAAAATCAGAAAAAAATTTTCACCCAAATAGATTTGAAAGAATCCCTCTCTCAATAAAATTGAAAATTAGATTCTATGTTCACCATTTATCATCTTTCTCAAGGTATTTATTATTATTATTATAAAAAAATTTCTTAAATTTTATACTTTGATATTTAATTCTCTATATGTAAAATTAATCTCGGATTGGTTAGTATCAATTCATCGAATTATTTGTTGAATCCATCCTTGCTTGAGTAGGTTAAGATTATTGAGTAATTCTATCATTAAGTAAAGTTGCAATAGTGTTTTTGGAACTTTTGTTTTTTTTTTTTTGCCAAATATTCATTTTTTGTAAAAAAAAAATTGTAGAGTCTACATTTTTAGGTTGGCAACTATGAACAATTATAACCCTTTTATAACTTAGTGTGTTTAGTTGATTAGTGTTGAATTAATCATTGGAACAAAACAAATCAAGTTCAAAACAGTTGAAAACTCAAGAATGCAAAAAATATAGAGCTAGAACACTGCATTTCGACTGCAGGCTTGACAGGTCGAAAGTCACTTATCTTGACCAATTGAGATTCATACATAATAGAATTTTAGCTTTCTCTAACAACCGTTTGATCTTGGGTTTTAATGGATCTTAAGTACATATATATACAAAACCTAGAACATGTTTTTGAAGACAAAAGAGGTTAGTGTTCTGTACACAAATCTAAAGTTTTTCAAAACCCTTTTGAAGCTATAACTGGAGACTACTTGCAAACATCATATCTGGTTATAAAGCAAAGTTATTGCAATTAGTTAACCACAATTGTTGATCAAATCTTTAAGTGAAGATCTCAGAGTCACGAATAGTGGAGTTCGTGTGTAACAATCCATAATGAAAGAATATGTGGATTCATAGCTACGTGCGATTGTGCCAGTAAGTACTACGTGAGATAGTAATAAATATAGGATTAAATATATTGTACAAACTTCAATTCTATTCATGGATATGTTGTTTTGAGGATTGTTTAGATTAAATCATCCCTAATATAGCCTTTGTCTTTTGAAAAGATTGCACCACCACTTATTATCTTATCAAATAAATGTGGTTGTAAGGACCGATATATATATATATATATATATAGGGTAATTCTACGGTACCCAAAAAAAAGGGGGGTACGGTACCCACTAGTAGGTAACCTGCTATACCAGGTTACTTTTTTCTCATATTTGATGGTTCCATCCTCACATTGTGCAATTCCAACATCATATGTGACAGTTCTTTTCTCACATTTGGTAGTTCCCTTACTTTTTTCTCACATTTGACAGTTCCATCCTCACATTGTGCAGTTCCAACATCACATGTGACAGTTCTTTTCTCATATTTGGTGGTTCCCTTACTTTTTTCACACATTTGACGGTTCCATCCTCACATTGTGCAGTCCTAATATCACATGTGACAATTTTTTTCTCACATTTGGTGGTTCCCTTACTTTTTTTCTCACATTTGACGGTTTCACCCTCACATTGTACAGTTCCAATATCACATTTGACAGTTCTTTTCTCACATTTGGTGGTTCCCTTATTTTTTTCTCAAATTTGACGATTTCATTATCACATTGTGCAGTTCCAATATCACATTTGACAGTTCTTTTGTCACATATAGTGGTTCTTTTTTTTTCCTTCTTAAATTTGATGGTTACATTGTTATATTAAGCAGTACCAACATCGCATCTGTTTTATTTTTGTCACATGTGACAGTTCTTTTGTCACATTGGGTGGTTCCCTTATTTTTTTCACATTTAACGGTTCCATTATCACATTGTGCAGTTCCAACATCACATGTGATAGTTCTTTTCTCACATTTGGTGGTTCCCTTATTTTTTTCTCACATTTGACGATTCCATCATCATATTGTGTAGTTCCAACATTACATGTGACAGTTGTTTTGTCACATTTGGTGGTTCCCTTACTTTTTTCTCACATTTGACGATTCCATCCTCACATTGTGCAGTTCCAACATCACATTTGACAGTTTTTTTGTCACATTCGGTGGTTCCCTTATTTGTTTCTCACATTTGACAGTTCCATTCTCACATTGTGCAATTCTAACATCAGATTTGACAGTTATTTTGTTACATTTAGTGGTTCATTTATTTGTTTCTCAAATTTGATTGTTCCGTTATCACATTGTGCAGTTCCAATATCAAATATGACAGTTCTTTTGTCACAAATAGTGGTTCTTTTATTTTTTCTCAAATTTGATGGTTCCATTGTCACATTAAGCAGTACCAGCATCGCATCTGACTCTATTTTTGTCACATTCAGTTGTACCCTATTTTTTATTCTCAAATTTGACAGTTCCATTATTACATTGGGCAGTATCAACATTACTTCCGATCGTACTTTTGTCACATTCGGTGGTACACTATTTTTTTCCTTACAATTGACAGTTCAATCGTCACAGTAAGCAGTACCAATATCACATATGACCATAATTTTACATTTGGACCCATCGTTGAAGTCACTTTTTTACTTACTAATAATCGCTCATCACAATAGTAATTTTTTTAAGTTATTAAAAAATTTAGATCTAAAATCTAAAACCAAAAAAAAAAAAAAAAAAGCATCCCAAGAAATTAGCCCAACCACAGTAATTACTCTTGTTCACAAACACACAAACACAAAAAAAAAAAAAAAAAAAGAAAAAGAAAAAAGCTGGAATTATCTTGGTTTCTTTCACAAATATTTGAATATACTAATTAACTCCCTATGTATCTTGCTTGGTAGCTTCCATCACATTCAGGGGCATACCTGCCTATAAAATAATATAGTTAAGGTCACTTTCTTGATGTTTATATTTTTATTATTTATATATACTATAAAACCAAAGATGTATAACCTTATGTGCTCTCTAATTGTTCTTATGCAACATCTGTAACTTAATCACAATTGTGTATTTATTGTGGTGTCTAAGGTTGGAAGTAGGGTAACTATACAATTAGCAAGTTATGCAAAAAATCCAATATGAAGATTGTTGACAATTTAAAAATTTTCAGTAAACACTTGAATCGAAACTATAGACCCAGTATGAAATAGTCATCAATCAAGGCTACTACACCAAGTTTTATATTTTTTAGGCATTTTCATTAGATCCACATGTGCGGAAGTGTCAAATGATTGTGTCCGACAAGGGAATAACCACCCCAACTAAAGTGCCTATGCAATTTTGTTTCATAAAATTATTATTACATTTAGACCCATCTAAAACAAAATAAACATCCCAAAAAATTTTCACAATAACAAAAATTACCAATAGAAAAGCTAAAAACAATTAAACACAGTGTAAGTAAGACCTATTTACTAGGATTTGAGACTAAGCCATTCTCACATTTGAAAGTTCCATCCTCACATTGTGCAGTTCCAACATCACATTTGACTGTATTTTTGTCACATTTGGTGGTTTTTTTTTTCTCACACTTAACGGTTTCATCATCACATTGTGCAGTTCCAACATCACATTCGATTGTTCTTTTGTCCTATTTGGTAGTTCCCTTATTTTTTTTCTCATATTTGATGGTTTCATTATCACATTCGACAGTACTAACATCACATTTGAGAGTACTTTTTTCAAATTTAGTGGTTCCCTTATTTTTTTTCTCACATTTAACGGTTTTGTCCTCACATTGTGCAGTACTAATATCACATGTGACTTTACTTTTGTCACATTCAGTGGTTTCTTTAGTTTTTTCTCACATTTTATGGTTCTATTATCATATTAGGCAGTACCAACATCACATCTGACTGTACTTTTGTCACATTTAGTGGTATCTTATTTTTTTTTCTCACATTTAATAGTTCCATTATTACATTGGGCAGTACCAATATCACTTCTGACTGTACCTTTGTCACATTCGGTGGTAACCTATTTTTTCTCTCACATTTGACAATTCTATCATCACATTGGGCAGTATCGATATCACATCTGATTGTATTTTTATATTTAGCCCCACCATTAAAGTCACTTTTTTCCTTACTAATAATCGCTTATCACAATAGCAATTTTTTTAAAAAAATTGTTGCTTTAGCTTTTTCCTCATTTTAAAAGCTATTAAAAAAAATTAGATCTAAAATGTAAAACAAAATAAACATCCCAAAAAATTAGCCCAACCACAAGAATTGCTAGTAGTTAAGTTAAAATATGGTTTTCTGTCCTATGTTACACTTTCTGGTCTAGGCATATCAACTTTTCCCCCCTTTTTTGGATCAATTCAAAGATGCAACTTTAGGCCCTAAACTTTTAGATAAAGCTCTAGTGTTGTTGTCCTTGATCGTATGCTAGACAAGGCTGGTATCATGCCTACGATTCATTATTACAGTGAAAACATGATAATAGAGCTTCATGCATTAAGTACCCCACAAGAAATTATTAAGTTTAGAGAAAATTGATAATACGGGGAAAATAAAAAGGAACAAAGATAATAACCTTCGAAACCTGATATACATATACACACACACAAGTTACATTGTGTTTGACAAAACCTCTAACCTAATCTCTCTCTCTCTCTCTCCAATGAGCTTTTGCTCATTGGGGTGACATCATTAAAATACTAAAAATTACACTTTCAAACAAAGGCAATCTCTTAGACATTTGTATTGCAATATTTCCCATCCATCTGGTTATGAACAGCTTTGACAACAGTAACTTTAGCAGCAGTGGCAGCTCTACTTGCAACCAGGAGTACTTCAGGGAAGGTTAATAGCATTCTCTGCAATTTTATCACATAAAGGAGTGTGAAAGTGTGTTATAGTATTTACTCGGAGCAAATTGGTGGCCATCCCACAACCTATGCCCTGCCACACACAAAACACATACAATTACAAATTATTTACTCTGAAATTCTTCAAAAGGGTGTCATAATCAACTTCTTAGGTAATGCAATTAAGATTGTATAACGAACAGAGAGATTCAATTTCCTTTGTGAAGGGCCAAATAGTTGAAATTCCCAATGAATAAGACTCAGCTGAAAGATTTAGAGATAAATCTCTCCAAAAACCCAAAATATAGGCAGGGCAGATCTTATTTACTTTTCTATTTAAGAGAAATTGCAAAACACAAGTACTGGGGGAGGGATCTTGAGGACAAACTTATGCTTATGCAAAGCCCCAACGAGATCACCAAAAAAAAAAAAGGAAGATAAACAACTAAGTGAAGCTCAAGGACAATATCATTTGGTTGTTATAACTTTTCCACCCTCAAGAATGGAGCCAATATCATCAAGGACAAAGCCTTAACGATAAAAATGGTTGGGATGTTAATACCGAGTTACTTCAGGAATCCTTCAATATGAGAGAAATAATCATACTCATTGTGACAAAAACGTTATTCCCAACAAACCAGATGTGTGAATCTTGTTCCAAAATTTGCCAAATATTTAATAAAAATCTCATAATTTCAACACTTTCATCATCTGAAAAACAGACAAGACATAGTGACATAGTCATACCGGCCTTTTGTTATCAAAGAGTAAGATCCTGGAACCAGGACTTTAAACCTGGTATATGCTCTCCATTATAAACCATACGATACAACCGAACACAATAAGATTTACTTGAGTAAAATCCACAAATGCTGTGGTCATATGTTAAGCCTATTCTAAATAGGTCTTAAGGTCAAGATAGAGAAGTGAAATACTAAAAAAATATCATAAATGATCAAGGGTCTCTCAGGCAATTGCAAGATATTAAAATAAATAAATAAATAAATAAAAACAAACAAACAAATAAGTGAAACACATGAATGATCCCAGATATTTTCTCTCAATACTTAATCATCTGCAAAAGTCTAAGTTGACAGACAATATGGATTCTCCAAGAGGTATATTCTTGTTGCCTCCTAATTATTAATAACTTCAGTAATTGTTGAAGTTCAAAATTGCGTAGTGTCAAACTCGGCAGGACAAACAACTTGGTAATGCATTCTCATGACTACCAGTAATAACTCCACAAAAACAGAATGGCACTAGCACAATATAAGAGCCTTAAACAAGAAATAGACAATATGCTTAAAATAATATAACAAGAAACCCCATGGTTTTGTTGATTAAATGCTAGATAACTGTATACAATGACCAAGCTAAAACCAGCCACAAAATTTGTATGTCTTTATATATAAGATCATTTCATTTTCTGCATTTGCCATGACAATGTTGAGCCAATCTAAGTTTCTACCCTCCACCTCTAAAACAAAATCAACTAACAAATTGCAAAGCCTGCATTTTGGTGAGCAGAACTCAATCACTGTAGCCTCTTTCCCTGCTGCCAAGGCTGAAGCAAATGCTGTTTGCTCTACCTCTGCTAGCTCTTCAGGAGTTAAGTTCAACTTTATCTGACTTTGGTTGGTTCCAGCATCGAATTGGAACTAAGCCATGGATAAGAGGATTTTGAAACAGAGGTGACGAGATTGAAATTTTATAAGCAAAAGACCCAAGATTTTGCAAGGATTTGAATATCCAAGGACCGTCAAACATGTAGAGATTAGGAATTTTAGGATTAAAAAAAAAAGAAAAAAGACCCAATATCAAATACAAATTGATAAGATCATAAGACTTAAAAAAAACTAAGATTAAAAAGAATTGAAGAAAGCTCACAGTCACAAGAAAGTGAGATCCACTAGAGAGTGGAGACAGAATCTCGGTCGTTAGGTTTGAAAGAGTTCTTGAAGAAGAGAATGCTGAGTCCTTCTCTCTCTTGGGCCACCGGTGAAAGAAGAAGAAGAATTCTTGCTAGGTTTTCAGTTTGGGAGAGAAGAACGCGAGAAAGAAAAGACTCCGTTGTTTGTTTTTCGATGTGTTTTTGCTTTTATACATTACCTGCTTATTCGGTAACTAGTTTCATTAAAAATAAATAAATGGTCAAGATTAAGACATGTAAAATATACGGTCAAGATTTAAAGGGGTACGGTACTCTCTAAAAAAATAGTGAGTACCGTAGAATGACCCATATATATATATATTGGCTGTACTTAATTTGAACCTGCCAATTAAACTTGAAGATCGGATTTACATAGTGAGAATAGAATTTCGCATAGGATACTTACTTTTTCTTATTTATTTATTTATTTATTATTATTATTATTATGAATAGAAAAACCATATTGATACCCAATTAATGTACCAAAATACAAAAGAGGGTGCTGCACTTGCACAGACTGGCCAGCCTCCTTCAAAATTCCATTTACAAAAGCAGCAATATCATATGCTCTTGTAAATAGGATACTTAATTAAACATGCAAGTTTTCAATTATATTTATAAAAGCAGCAGTATCATTGGCTAGACAGCTATGGGCGCATGGAATTTATACTTGAATTGATCATATTCAGCTCCATCCATCCAAATTTAGTCATGGTAGCTCTCTGGCTTATCATCAGCCGGGAATCCCTCTTCAGCTTCAGTCGATGCGTGGGATTCCTCCATATGTTCAGGGGAGTCTACATTTGCGGCTGATTCCCCAACCTTTTTATCCTTTAAGCGCAAAGAGATGCTCCGTAAGGGGAAAGAGACGCTCTTAGTTGGCTGGGATTCAGTGGCAGAGGCTGCTGCAGCGTTAGCCACATTTCTTCTCCGTACGGGGAAAGAGACGCTCTTAGTTGGCTGGGATTCAGTGGCAGTGGCTGCTGCAGCTTTAGCCACATTTCTTCTACGTATGGGGAAAGGGACGCTCCTAGTTGGCCAGGATTCAGTTAAGCCGTCAGTGCCATGTACCAAGATCTCGTTTAATTCCTCATCCTCCGATGCATTTCCCATGTGGAAAGACTTCAATGAATATGAAGCATACGCATACATGACAAGGCACACGAAATTCAGTATTGCTAAAGTCAGATAATACCTGTCGAGATGACTTGTGTTTATGGAATCCTTGAACCAGCTTCTACACAGTAAAACTAAAGGCATGCTGATGAAATTTCCTAAGCCTAATACACAATCACTGAACGATGGACCGTAACTCCTCATTGATATAGCAACATGCTTATAGAAGAATTCCTCAAGCCCATCACTGGCAAGTCCTTCCATTAGTCCTAACAAAATAAATTGCGGAAATAACCAGAGGACACTCATAGAGATAGTCTGACTTGAATCACTACGATGATCAATTTTCTTTATCAAATATAGTCGGTGGACCTCTACCTGCCAAGCTACAAAGCAACATAATGCACAACAAATCATCCCGACACCAATTCTGATCCGTGTAACATGTTGTTGTCTTGCTTTCTTGGACAAAAACATGAATGATATTATGTAACATATAATGGACCTAAGGGCAAATAAAACTTTTGAAGGAACCTCGATCTTCTCGGCAATCTTAAAATTCATGTTGCTTGTTTGTTCAAAAAAGAAAGTGTCTCCGGTAGCTGCAACCAAACTACAGCCGAGAAAGCTTGTCCAAATAGGTATCAAAGTAAAAAGGCGCTTTACTTCCCTCACTTGTTCAGCTGTGCAAAGATGCCCAAGAAGTTCTTGTTCTTTTTGTTCTTTTGGACTGACTGGGGGTGTTCGTTCATCAATTACTGCAGCTTTGTCTAACCTTCTGTATTCAATATAGAAAAGAGTGACGTTATGAATGTTACAAATTTTATTTTATGTTTATAATTGAAGTATCACCAATAATAAAATAAAATAAAATAATAATATATATATATATATATTCATTTTTTTTAATATTCATTATTAGGTTGTTTAAGTTCCCTAATCATGCTCATTACTACAACTATGTGAACAAATATGGTTGATGTCATTGCACGTATATACAACATATATATAAATATTGAATAACTCTTTTTTACGAAAGATAGGGAAAAATACACCTGAAACAGGGTATAATTCCTCTTAAAGATAGTGTATGTAAGAGATATTTTACCTTAGAAATAGAACTTTAGGCAACAAATATGTTTGACCATGGCTCTTCTCGATCAGTCCTGGTTGTGGTTTATGGTTTTTCCAATAAAACCCTTTTTCTGTACGAGGGTAGTTGCGACTCCAATTGTGTCTAGCTGCCATTAAAACTCGAAGAATAATTCCAGAGGAGCTCCCGTTTGGTTTGTGGAGTTTGTAACAGGAGAGACCATAGCCAAACAAGAATAGAAAAAGATTTGCTCCCATCACCAAGGCCGAAACTCCGAAGGCCATTTCCCATGTAGCATTTGGAAGGGAAACGAGAGCAATAGTGGCTCCAGAAAACCTGGCAACTCGCCACAAAATATCTGTACGATCATCTATTTCGTCCTGCTTTTCTTCTGTTGGATTTTCTATCTCATCACTCAATTGATCAGCAAGAAAGGCTCTTAGAGGTGGGTCCTTACCAGCCATACCCACTACTAGAATCACCGCTGCAGCATAGAACATGTTAATCTCTCCAGTTGGACTAAGGTACTTAGCTGAGTACCATAAGAGCATCAATCCCTGCAATATACATAAAAGACAATCTGATGATGTGTGGATATTTGTGAAACGTCATCACTAATATTGTATTTTGAAAGGTGGCACCATTCTCAGTTGAGTAATACTATAATCACAAACATTTTTACAAACTATTGATGTGGTAAATTATTATTAATTTTAATATGGACCTATTACTAACATCACATTTTTTCTTACCAATAATTATTTGGAGAATGATAAAGTCATATAAACTGTTTATAAAAATGTTTGTGTTTGTAGCATTATTTTTCTTAGTTTCACTACGTGGATCTTGCCCACGAGTGTGATTTGCACAACGCATGCTAAGAAAATCTAAAATATCTGTGAACACAATTTTTATCATAATCCTGATTTATCAGTGAATTATGAAAAAAAAAAAAAGTGGTACAAAATGATTTCTATTTAGGATTTTGTGTGAACAATTTTTTTTTTTTCTTTTACTTAGTAGGAATTTGTGTGAACAATAAGGTCTTTTTATCTTGTCCTATTTGATTATAAATATATCATTTGTGTGAACAGTAAAAAAGTTTTATATAAACACAAAGAGAGGTGCTAGCTATTGTTTCAGTTTGAGGGCTTAAAGTTAAAGAGTTTGAGAGGCTTAAAAGATCTTATTAATTGAGGGTATTTATTGATTACATATTATTATTATTATCAATTGTGGCTATAATAACAAAATTTGATCAAGAATGTCATATTCCAAGTTAGTTGTTTTAGTTAATATAAATAATATAAAAATATCCATATAAATTATCAACACTCTAGTGTCTTAGTGGCATTGCCTTGGAAAATTCCACATTTTCCTCCCTCCCAACTTATTTGAGCAAAAACAAAAATCATATCAATTCCCTTTTATATTAAAATTAGTGTCTCACTTGTAAAAAATTAATACTTAGAAATGAATGCATGTACTTCATTAAACACATGTGAGAATAAATTAATATTTTTTCAAAAATGAAAAAAAAAAAATCTATTATTTTTGCTGAATAGAAAAGAACACTAAATATAATTGAAGCAACGATTAAAAAAGTTTTCTTAGGTAGAAGGTTAAATGAAGAGTATTCTATTTTCTTCTCAATGAATGCAACACATGGAAAAACCTTAAGTTATTGAAACCTGGAATAAAATGGGTGAAACAAAATTATTAGTTGAAATAATATATACTTGAAACATTTTATTTTGAAGATATACCAGCCAACAAGTTAATTTACATGTTGGTAATTAAGTCATTTGAGGTGCTATATATATACTCTACTAAGTGGTTGCCCAGGATTTTATTAAAACTAGTGATGTCCCCCGTCATATGCATGTGTGCTACAAATTTAAAAATATTTGATAAGAAATTATTATGAGAGGTGCTACGACCACAACATTTTCACAACAAATTATAAGTGGTTAGTTGTTATTAGTTCAAATTTGAACCTACCACTGAGATTACCACTGAAACTCCCTTATTTTCACAACATTATTTTATGACTAATTTGTAATACTCATTTAAGTATTATAAAATATGAGGAACAAGCTAAAATTATTTACATGTCAATATAAAAAGAGAAAATGTAAATTTGTTTGCGTAAATTGGCATATATTAATTACCTTTCTAACTTAAGAACATTATTATTCTCTGTATATTCTTGATTGTGAGTTTAATTTTCTATGTTGGATTTTGTATAATTTTTTTTTTTATTCTCTAAGAATGTGTCACATGGTTTAGTCTTAGGTTAATAAGGTTAGAGAGAGAGAGAGAGAGAGAGAGAGAGAGAGAGAGAGAGATTCTTTGACCTTATTAATATAAGAAATAAATGTATATGTCATTAATTATTACTTTGACATAAATGCTAGACTTTGATAAGGTGGAAGTCTCAGTAAAAATATAAGGTGTAGAGAGAGAGATACAAATTATTTGACCTTATTAATATATTGAAAAAAATGTATATGTCATTAATTAATATTTTGACATAAATGCTAGACTTTGATGAGGTGGAAGCTTAGGTAAAAACAAATAAATATTTCATAGAATGTGTCACATAGCAGAATCTTATGTTCTCTCGCATGAGTTTATTGTTTTTATATATATTGATTTAACTACTAAGGAATAAAATTATTTACTATTGAAAATAAATAAATAATAAATAAATAATTCATTAAAACTGTTGCTTTGGTTAAATGTTAAATAAATCAAACTCAATAAAATCTTTGCATAGGTGAAATGTCCTTTCAAAAAATAATGACACATGATAATAATTAAAATATAAGGTGGAAAACTAATTGGAATAATTTTCAATAGATGCACTACATTGATAGAACTTCATGCTCTTAGACATGAAGTAGGAACTTCATGCTCTTAGACATGAAATTCCTACTTTTATTTATATATTTAGAGAGAGAGAGAGAGGAAGGGGGGGGGGGCAATTGCCCCTCTAGTCCCTCTAAAAAATCTCCGTTCACCCTCTTCTATTAAATATTTTTTGGTTTTGAATTTCATTTTTCATTTTTTATATTTTCCTTAAATATTTTGTATAAGTCAAACTTAATTCAATAGTATAGAAAAAAAAATGTTTTCTATTTTATTAGTGCCTTTTAAAGTTAAAAAGATAGAAAATAAAATTAAAGAAGAAAAAGTTTTATAATAGGAGGAAAACCTTTTTTTTTTTTTTTAAAGCTGTTACCTTTAAAAGGATCAATAGCTCAAATTCTTTATATTATAATTTATTATTTTTCACAAAAATCAATGTATAAGTAATAAAATTTATTATATAATAAATTCCATGATATGATATTATTTTAAGTTGAACTCTAATGTTTTAGATACCCAAATAGTTACAATATGACTTAAAATTGTTATGATTTAATTATTTTATATTTTTAACAAAATTCAAGATAATTTGTACTTGAGGTTTATTTATTTACTAAAAGTCATTACATGGAACTTTTTTTTTTTTTTTTTTTATGTTCATTTTATACAACTTACTTTTGAAAAATTCATACTACTTTCAATTTATCCGAAATTCATGGAAAATATTGTAAATTATACCCATCTTTCTCTAGACTAATTTGAAAATATATCAATAATTTAAAATATATTTTCATAAATGAAACTTTGAATCTTGATTTTGTTTAATTAATTTTCATTGTTATCTAGCCAAATTAACCATTATCTAAAATAATATTAGATGTGAATATTTAATTTAGAAAAAAGAATATTTTGTCAGAATTTCTAATGACACCTCAAGAACTGTAATACGGATCATACAAGTTATGGGATGGAGTGGTTTTTGAAAATAAGAGGTTACTCCTTGATTTTTTTAAAACTTCATGGAGGCTAGGTTTAATATACCTCTGACTGTGAGCTCAATCATATATGGACTTACCAAAATATAGGCTAAAGTGGTATAGAGAACCACTTTGAAACGACCCATACAGGAATCTGCTACATGAGCAAGAACAACTGCTAATACGGTCGTTACGCCATCTTGGAGATTTATAATTGCTACAGCTTCTGGTAGATGTTCCTCCTTCCAATTATCTGTGAGATAAACTATCAAGAAGGACACCGCTGCATTTTCAGCGAAGCTATGGCTCAAAACTAAACCTGAAGTTCAACAAGTAAAAAAGGAGAAAGATATAAATATCAGTTATGTTGAAATCCAACGAAGTATTGTTAATTTGTCCGGAAAATTAAAATTAATAGCCAACCAACTTTAGTTTCAGGAATCATTACCTAAAATGAAGAAGGCTTTTGGGGAGAAGAAAATATAATTGTGAAACCATTCCTTGACTCGACGGCATCTACCCCTCATTATCAATTTCCGTGGGAGTCGGTACGGCCGGTATTTTGCCCAAAAAAAGAAAGAAGTGCTGGGATTCTTAGAAAAGCCAGTAACTTTTATGGTTTGACAAACTGATCAATTATATTTATAGGAAGAAGAAGATAAAATTAAAGTGGAAATAATGCTGAAGAGAAACTCAGCTTGTGTGTATATTTACAAACATATTTTAATACATTTTCAAAAAAAAAATTTCAGCAAAATAAACGATTCGGACACTGCTTTTGTCTTCGTGGTAACTTACTAATGAATAATACTAGAGATACAAATTATTTTACAAAAAAATTTACAAACTGCTGATATGATGAGTGATTATTAGTAAATGAAAAAATGATATTAATGATGGGTCTAAATGAAAACCAATAAGAGGTTGACCACATCAACATTTTGTAAAAATGTTTTAATATAGTTTGTGCCTATAGTATTACTCCTTACTAATTTCCGCCTTTCTCTACTTATCAGACTTGCTTGGCAACAACTGTTGGAATGTTTTAAGTTATCTCTATGGTGCGGTTTGGATTGGGCGTCTGCGTTTACAAGTTTGTGTTTTCTGGCTTCTTTTTTTTTTTTTTTTTTTAACCTGCACTTGTTTATGCTTTTAGAGACAAAATCCACTGTTCATGAACAGTATGCGCACTGTTTACGCACTGTAGCAGTACTGTTCAAGTGGGACCCACAGCCACTTTATTAAAAAAATATTAAAAATGGGTCCCACAGTACTATTCACACATTTAAAAATTATTTTGCTACAGTGTTTTCAGTTTTCAGTTTCAGCAAAAATAAGTTCAATCCAAACGGACCCTATATATTTAGAAGATTCAGAAAGTTAGTTATGATTTCAAAAAAGTTTCCTAAAATGGTTTACTATTGTATGCCTTAAGAGTACATATCAGTAAAATCCATTAGATAATCTTTATTCTTAAAAATAAAAAATATGGTTAAAATTGTAATTCAATAAAATTCAAAAACAAAAAATTACCTGGGAAACTTTTTTCCTAAAAATTAGTACACACTCTCTATTTAAATGGATTTTGGTCTTGTAGAGTTCTTAGGGTACTCTACAACATAGAAATCCTTTAATTCTAACCTTTCTTTTTAAAATTAATGGTTTAGATTAAACCATGTCATTAATCCACTAAAAAAGCCTTAAAATAGATGCCACATCAGCTATTAAAATGGAAATGTCCGATTTCAAAATTATTTTTGAGTTTAAGAAATTAAAAAACTCAGAAGATCTGAGTCCCAATCTTGTCTGTAGCAATATTTAGCAGTGGAATGACAGAAAATATCTCCTTTTAAAAGTATGTATTTCACTCACCTTTGAACATATGTTGATGATTCGGGCTTTCATAGCTGGGAAAGGTTCAAATAGGTAAATTAGATTTCAAGGAAGGTAGTTGAAAAAAACGTTGGAGAAAATAGACCGCCACTGCTAAATTGGGTCTACAATGTTGGATATATTTCAACAATTTACTTTTGTGATAAAACAAAAGGAATAATATACAGATCTAAGAATAAGCAATAACACAAATAGACGTAATAGGCAAAAGCAATAAACAAATACTTAATATATATAAGAAGAAATCTGCAAATAATTAAAAACTCACAAACCAAATGCGTGAAGGATGAATGATTCAGATCAAGTCTTGTGTTTGACACAATCTCCTTAAAGCAGATTTCGCCCCTCACACAATCACTGTGGTGCTTTGAGACTCACGGACGTTTGCCTCCTAGGATAAAATGATTTACAACACGAAAACGAAGCACACAAGGTCGTGCTTTGTGAATCAATGTCTCTTTCTCTCTCTTTGACACAAAATGAAATGCACAAAATATTCTCTCTGGGAGAGTTTTCTGAAAAGTGGTTTTTATGAATGAGAGACTATGAATTATTATACGTTATTGAACAGGCACTCTGTTTCAGTAATAATTGCTGTGCACAGACTAACTGACTCAAAAATTAATATAATAAAATATTATTATTTGGACAAATAGGCACAGTCCACATATGCCAAAAACCCAACCATGTCCAACTCATGAGCATATAAACTCATATATTATTTATTTCCTTTCCTATGTGAGACTCAAGATTTTTACCACTTTTAATAACATCTAAGTGAACATAGAAAACATAAATTTCTTATTCACTCCATGCTATTTTTCCAACAATCCCCCACATGAATAGAAATTGATAAACACAATGCAAATGATGATGCAGACATAGAGAGAGTGGAAAAAAAGTTAATGTATCGGAAGAGGTGGCTTTTGGCTTTGAACCTTCCTTTGTGAAAGACTATTGGATATACTAGCTAATCAGTGAACATGATGTTTTTGAACTGTCAGCCGTTTGTGTATACCAAGATAATAGAATTCACACAGCTCCTTTTCGGACATATTTCATTCTTATAGTTGTGTTCATTTGGCCTTGAACATATCCTGGTAAATTCATGAAGTGCTTTAGAGAATTCAGCCTTGAAACTCTAAGCGGCCCACTTCACACTCATATAGGTGACTCTTATTAAAAGTATCCTGCTATACCCCACTTAGAATTCTAAGATATAAGAATCATTAAAAGCAAAACTTACCCTGAACATACCTTACCTTGAACATCGTTTACAAGTATCACTATTTCATCATAGGAATGGGAGGGAGATGTTATCTCCATAATGATAAAAATAGTCTCCACGATTCGGTTGTCCCTTTGAACCTAGATCTTGTGATCTCCAGTCAGCTAGGTTGGGTTGTCATCCTAGAGACTTTTAGATAATAGGCTATAACCCCATTCCCCTCGATAAGCAGTTTACTTGCTCTCTACTCAAACAACTGATTACAGATCCGTTTTATCATTTGGAACACCTTCCATTAGAGAGCAACTGCCTCATAGTAATATGTCTCTGATGAATATGTCTAGACCTAACATCACCATGTGTACTACCAAGACACTTAATTTGTAATTACACATTTAGAAATAGGTAGCATATTTTTCATGTCATTGTTTTGTGTCTCAATCAAAACCTCTTTAAATAAGCCACCTTCTTCTTAAGAAGACACCTCCACATTAAAAGAATTATAAAAAAGTTATTTGACCTTTCCATATAATTTAAATTCTTAGTGTCTTGCATATTTTCTTTGAGGCAACTAGTTGCATAGTTTCTTTCATTCCTCCTTTGTTTTGTCCAAATGGATTGCACCATTCGCTCCACACATCACCATTTTACAGAACCATTTCAATTCCACTCAATGTAATCAATGATCATAATCACATACGTTCATTAAAAGCATAATATAACATTAAGTCAACAAATAGTTATTGCAAAGACACTTTCACAAAACAGTGAATACACATGATGGCCAATCCAGTTCATCTCACGTCCATGAGAGGCTAAAGTAATATAAAATTACTACCGCACACCTTTGGTATGATGGTCACTTCACAAGTATAAGTGCTTGTAGAGTGTAAGGACAAATGCTGAAATTTAAGTTTCTAAGAAGGAGTTTCACACATATATATACTTAGATTATGTTAGAGTAAAATTTTATCTTGTATAAAAAATATATATATATATATATATATATGTAAATTACTAGCTTTGATTTATATTACAAGTTCACGGCTAACTTAAGCATATAAAAAGATCTGACTAGTCTAGCCTGTCACTTTATATATCTAGGCCACGTGAATTCCTTTCCCTTCGGTAGTATGCCAAACTACTTTTTCCAAAAAGCAGTCAAAAGTATAAGTGTAAAGCTGATGTGCTCCATACCAGCCTGACCCCCGGACAAATAAAAAAACAAGAAAATCATTACACCCATCCCTTCAAACAACTCATGTGTACGTTGGTTTGCCACTAACTTTTGATATTCATGCAAAAAGGACATAGCCTCGCGAAGGATAGTTTCATGTCTAGGCCAAAATTGTAAACTAAGCATAATTTTTTAACTATTTAGTTACTAGATTCGGTTCTAAAATTATAGTTTTTACTAGTAATTCGAGTTTAAGAGACTCGATTTAGGGCCTATAAATCGAGTATCTAAGACTCGATTTTCATGAGTTGATCACGTCTGATCTGGTATTTTTTCCACGTGGCGTCTACTTGGAAATCGAGTCTCTAAGACTCGATTTCTAACCCAAAAATAATAATTAAGACCCAAAATGAAACAGCAAAAAAACGCGGAAAGAAAGAAAAAAAGAAAGAAAGAGAGAGAGAAGAAGAAGAAGAAGAAGAAGAAGAAGAAAGGGAGCAAGCCAACCCAGGCCACGCCAAACCAGGCCACGCGCGACCCAGGTCATCGCAGCGCGACCAGGCCTCGTGCCGCGACCCAGACCTCGTGCCGCGACCAAGGCCTCGCGCCGCGACCTTCTTTCTCCCTTTGATCTGATTGTTGTGTTTTTGGATTTCTTAATTTTTTTTTTTTTTTTTTTTTTTTGTGTATTTCGGCTTGTACGAGAGACTTGAGACTTCAAATTTTTCTAAATTTTTTTGGTTTATAAATCGAGCATTAGAGACTCGATTTCCAAGTAGGAAAAAATGCTACATCAGGCCATGAAAATCGAGTCTTTTAGACTCGAATTGCTAGTAAAAAATATAGTTTCAGAATCGAGTCTAGTAACTAAATAGTTGGGAAATTATGCTTAGTTTCCAATTTTGGCCTCAGGTCTAGGCTGGAAGTCCTTAAAACAAACTTGTTATGTGCCCTCAAAACAAAACTGGAAGTCCTTAAGAGTAAGTAGGGGTCTTGAGACATTTCAGACCTACACAGCCTAGCCTGACACCCAGGACAAAGACAAACGCCGAAAACATCATATCACATATCCTCTCAAAAACAAAATTGCCCGTTGGTTTTCCCACTAAAGACCGCTTGATAAATTTATCAGGGAATAAGAGCAGCCACAACATATGTGGGATATGTGCCAAATGCTAAATATTTGGCACATATCCCACACCAAACACTATTTGACTCTATTTATTAGATGTTTTAAATGTTATATTTTTTGCAACATGCAACAATAGAGTCACGAATTTGTCATGGTATGGTAAGTTGTGGCATATGAATTTATTAATTTTTTTTCCTCTTTCTCTCTCATATCTCTTTCATCTTCTCCTTCAGCTATTCAGTATTCATCGCCTCTATCTCTACTCTCCCATACTCTTTCTTCTTCCCTCTTCCCTTTTGCTCTATTCTCTTCCCATTCATGAATATGAGCTACCACCGATTTCCTCTCTACCATCACTGATCTATAAAATCTCTTTCACCGGTTTTTTTTCCCCTTTTGTTCGCTCTCTCCTCTCTGTTCTATCTCAGAGTCGCCTATCAGCGTGGGTCTAGTTGTGAGTTTGTGATTTCCGATTTTGATCGGCGTGGGCGTAGGTCTCTGGGTTGTGGGTTTGTGACTTCGGATTGTGATCGGCGTGGGTCTCTGGGTTGTGGGTCTCTCCTCTCTGTTTTATCTTGAGTCGCTGATTCGCTGTTCGTTGTTCTCAGAGTCGCCGATTCGCTGTTCTATCTCTGAAGGTTTCATCGATTCACAGTTTCTCTGAAGGTTTCATTGATTCGTTCTACATCTACTACGTATAGGTAAGAATCAGGTGAAGATTAAAATTGAAAGTAAAGGTGTACATCCCAACTCTAGTATGAACAAAAAAACCTGTACCAAATGGGGTATCTCAAATGTTGTGTTTAAGCCTAAAGTTTGATCTGTGTACAACTCTCTAGCTTTTGCAGATTTTTCTTCCTGCTATTTGCCAAGCGGATATGTGGTTGTTTAGCTTTGCATTATCTTGTATTTTGGTTTGTTTGTTGCTAGGAATTTGTCCTTGACCTGCGTATATGGGTAGTCAATCTTGGTTGTGTAGTTAGATACTGTTATTTGGTTGTTGGGAGTTGTTTGCTCTATTGCAGCTGTGGCTGGTTTTCCAGCTTGTTGCTTAATAAAATTCACTGGATTATCAACAAAAATAAATAAATAAATGAAATGTGATGGCAGTGTTCAAAGCTATGTCTGCTATATGTGATGTTATTTCCATGTTTCAAAATGGATGGACTCAATAATCTATTGAGTATAATTTCTGAAATATGGATGATTTCCTATTACTAGTCCATTAAGTGGATCAACATTATTCTGTTTCTTTGTTCTTTCAAATATACACGCCCTTTTGTTACATTTTGTAAGATCAATCACAATTTTACTTGGGGAAGTTTTTTCCATTTCCCCTTCTTGTTATGTCGTTACTTGTATTCCATTTAACGGTCATATATCAATAACTTTATTTGTTTTTTAATACTTGAGAATCCACTCATTATCATATACTTGTGCTGCTGTTACTAAAAAATTGTTTGTGAAGATTTAGATGATTTATTTATGTGGCAGTTATTTCTTGTAATCTAAAATAAATACTTAAATATGAGTATTATGTAGTTGGAGAGCTCAATGATGTGTAAACTTGCAAATTTGATATCTTAGAGAACAAGGCCCAAATTTAAATAGGCCTATATTGCCGTTTGGCTAGACTCACATTATAGATTATAGATTTTATATGATATGTGCTTATCCTTCTTTTATAAGATATTGCAATCAAACCTTCTTTTAAAGTTATTGATTTCATTTCATATTATGATAATGGCATCTATATTGATAATTGCTTTATAATGTTTTCTTATAGTTTATTTTCATGGGTCGTTCTTTTTTTTGTGAATTGCTTGATGATGACTCAGATGAAGATGAGATAATTATAAAACTTCTCACAGGTTCGACATCACAACGCAAGCATCGTCGATATATCGACCGTAATCATTTGGCAGGCCATAGAAGACTTTATGATGACTACTTTGCCAAAGAACCTGTATATCCTCCCAACTTATTTGTTTCATTTTGTTTTTATGAAGCTACCATTAAAACTCATTGGCTATGTTGTTTTGTTGTGTTAAGTTTAGTATTAGCCAATTGTTTTGTTGTGTTAAATTTAAGTACCATTTGTCATCAAGGAAGTGGCAAGCTCAACTATGTTTAATTCAATCGGTTCTGTGTGAGTTAATGTTGTTGGATATGAGTTATTTGTGTAAGTTTTCTATGAACTACATTGGTAGTTTGGTTCAGTTGAAACAACTTCAACTTGACAGGTTGGCTTTTAGATTGCATATGTTTTTGGCTTTTGATATGAGCCTTGGTATTTGGTGTTATCTAGGTGCATGCGTTACTTGCTGTTCTTTATAGCCCAGTTGTGCTCAGAACCTGTTTGTGCTTGAGTTTTGTTATCTAGCCTTGTGGTTTGTTTAGACTCAGTATCTTTTTGAGTTCTTGGTTTCTGGATAGGTCTTGTTTTGATCAGTTTGAGTTCTTTGATACAGGAGACAGCTTCTTTTGCCCATTTGCTCTCACTCAGTGACAGATTCAACGTTTTTTTTTTTTTTTTTTTTTTTTTTTTTTTTTTTTTTTTTTAATGCTTAAGAAAATATTAATTTTTAAAAATATGACAGTTGAATTAAGAGGATTGTTTGAAAATGTTACCGTTAGAATTGATGAGATTTGAAAATATGACTATTGTAGGAACAAATATTACCATTAGGAACAAATAATAAAGAAAGAATAAAATAAGAATTAAAAAGAATTAAGAAATAATATTTAAATGAAGTGGTAAAAATATAGAACATCTGATAAATGAGATATTGTAAAATGATGTGGTAAAATAATAAAGTAGGCTTTTGGTGTGGCAAAATGGCATAATTTTTGCAACGGCTGCTACGGATGCTCTAAGGGTGTATTTGGATATTAAAGTTGCTGTGAGTACTATGAACATAAATTATTAAATAAGTTTAGCAAAAAAGATAAATTATCAAATAAATAAAATAAATTTTATATTACTAGAAATTATACTTTAAACATTGGAAAATTTGTAATATTTATATATTTATATAAATAAATATTCCAGCAGTTGTTTCTAAGTAAGTTTGATATATATTTTAGACATGGCAAAACGGGCGGGTCGGGTCGGGTTGCAGGTCAAAATGGGTCATTTTAAGCGGTTAAAAACATGTTCAGGTCAATCGAGTTGCGGGTCGGGTCGGGTTGGGTCGGGTCGGGTTGACTTGTATTTTTCACATATTTTTTTTTTTTTATAAAGAAAACAACATGTATTTGTCATTTGGAAAGTCATGCAACAATTACTTGATTTAAAATGCATTACTTTGAATTCACCACTTATATCAAGAATGAACTACACTTATTAATACTTATTCAATAATTTTAAAATTATACAAATCCTAACATTGGTATCTAAAACAAAATAACACAAAGATAAGTAAAACAAATACACAAGTTTTATTTCTATACAATATCAACATCCCAAAATATAAAATAAAATCACAAATGACTTATTGGATAATTCATTTGACAAAGAATAAAAACATATAAGAAATTTACAATCTTGAAAATTAATTTTATAATCTATTGTCAATTGTGGTTGGTACTCTATTTCAATTTGAGATATACATTAAAATTTGATTGTTTACTTATTTATACATGGTCTCTTTCATGAATATTATATCATTGTTAAGCAATACACATTCTAGGAAATATCATAATTTGCTTTGAAAAGCCGTTTATTTTGGACATAAATTGTTAAAAAATAGGTCTAAGCATTCATAATTTATATTAATTTGATACTTTGGCTTCACTATTTTCACACTTGTGAATGTTTCTCACACATGTCTACAATTTTAAATCTATGTTTTTAATTGTATTGTAATCAGATTATCTTGGCATGTATTTTGCTATTTGATATCTAAAAATCTTTACTCATTACAGAATGCTCAATCATTCATCTTTCAATTAATTTGCATGCAGCTATGTAAATGTCTCAATTGTTTCCTTAAAGCTCACAATAAACAATTAAACCAATATTGTCTTAATTTCATTATTTTTTTTTTTTTACAAAAAAAAAAGTTTTAAAAAATGGTTCGGGTCGAGATGACCTGCAAAAAACACGAGTCGGGTCATGGGTTAGCCCATTTTTGCTTCAAATAAAAAAAATCGGGTTCGGGTTGGGTCAAAAAATTTTGACCCGTTTTGGCATGTCTAATATATTTAGAGGTAAGACAAAAATTAGGAAGTTACCTCGAAGAAAGGAGCAATCATGCTGCTTTTATTTGTGATGAAAGCTTTAGATAGAGATAGTTTTATGACTGACCCTTTTTGTATTTTCCCTATTTTGGGTTGAGTAATAAAGAAGAAAGGAGCAGTCATAAAAAGTTTTTCTTAGAGCATCCATAGCAGTGGAGCTAAAAATTTAGCTTTTTAGCTCCACCAAAAGTTACTTTATCTATTTTAGCTACACACATGCTGCAGCAGTGGATCTATTTTAGCTTTCAATACAATAAAATAATATAAATATCACAATAAAATAATATATCTCATACAATAAAATAATATATCCCACTACCCAAAAAACATCCACAGCACCAACTACAACCACCTCTACCATCAGCCACAGCCACAACCACCACCACCACCACCACCAGTCCACAGCAGGAAAAAAAAAAAAAAAAAAAAAATATAAAATGTTTTTTATTTCACTCTCTCTTTCTCTTTTTGGTGAAATTTTTTTATTAATCCAATCATTTAATTCAACTCTATATAACAAAAATAAAAAATGACTACTGTTATAGGCAATCAAAAGGAATACTCTTTGTGCCTTTGTGGTTATTGCTATCCACTAATAGGATTTATCATTCCAAATTTTAAGTTGGGTTATTTTAAGGTGTTTTTGTTGGATATTATAGAAGAGATTGTCTATATATATGTTAAATAATTAGAAAATATTCAATACGAAGCAGATTTTATTAAATGGGTATAGAATTTGATATGTTTGATGTTTTTTTATTGTTTGTTTTTATTTATTTAAATTGGGAATCTATGAGTTATGGGTTATGAATTATAGATTTTAACAAATTTCTCAAATCAATTGATAGTGTGGGATTAAGGGGTTTTATCGACAAGTATTGCAACAGGTTACTATTATAGACACTCATTAAACAATAAATTTAGGATATAAAACTTTTTTAATGTGTTAAATTCTTAATATGTAGATTTTATTTTATCAAGATTCAAAAAAAAAAAAAAACTTTTTATTTTTATTTTTATGTTCCATAGCATTTTTATGCAGTGTAAATAATAACAATAACTATACAAGACATTTTTTTCTTCATTTCATAACATATAACTTTTTAATATATGTTTTAGCCATATAGTGTTATTTATAAATTCAATATCTACAACTGTAGTAAAATAAACCAAGATTATATCATATATTATACTCAATAAATTTCCTGCGTATTGCACGGGTTAACGACTAGTTAACTTGAATAATGATACACTAATGCAGTAGCTTATATACAACAGAAAAGCTAACTAACTAACTTAACAATTATAACTACCTTCTAACAAACAGAAAGACTACAGTGGATTCCAATTACCTCAACTGGTAAAGTCTCTAATAGTTGTATAAGAGATCTGAGATTCAATCTTTGCTTACACCAAAATTAATTGATATCTTGGTCTGATAATAAGAAATATGATCAGAAGCGAACGCCATTAGTTGAAACTCTCTCTCAAAAAAAAAAAAAAAAAAAAAGACTACAACTAATCACACACGTGACAGCACATGCTTATTACTAGACTAATCTACATACAGTTTAACTAACACTATTAACAACTACAACACTACATGTCGTGTAGCCTAGTCTTTCTTCATTTTCTATGTCTTTGCTCACTTCTGATTCTGATCTAGCTTCTTTATCCTTCAGCCTTGATCTGTGATACTCCCCCTCAAGATGAAAATCATGAGAATGAATATTGAAAATGTCCATCTTGACAAGTAGAGCTGAAAACTGAATTTGGATGCATAGAGAACATTGACATTAAAATATGAAAAAAAATTTCAAACCCAATTTTGCTTCCAAAAGAATCTAAACCGTATACTCATATAACGTTCAGGAAACTGAAAACTCTGCTCCCTATATTTCCAAATAGCAAACAAACTGAAACATGGTGGTTCTTTTTATAAGCATGGTGGTTCTTTTTAATCTACTGATTCTCCCAAACCCATTGAACCTTCCAAGAAAAAGCTAATGTCTTTGGGTTTTTTTTTTTTTTTTGTGTTCCTAAGTTTCCTGTATGAATAGCAATCCTAATCTAATTTTGTATAATGGAAAAATATCTTTCATTACTTTTTTTTTCTTGGAACCTCTTTCATTACTACTGATAATAATTGTAAAGTAATGTCCACGTATTTGTTTGCTTCATGCTATGATAATCACCAATCCATCTACCTTGTAAATTTGTAATTGTTAGAATTATATGGTTAAAATTATTAAATTTATCATCTCCTAACAGTTTAAACTTTTAGGAAAATCGATAATTTAATTGTAGTGCTCAAGCGGTGAGGAACCAACCTTCATCTCCATGATGCTTATTGTTAAGGCTGGACAAATGCACCATGTTATAATGACAAGTACCTCTAGGGCTAAGAAGCATGGACACACATACACGGTACGATGCATTACAAAAAGTATCTCTAATTAATATTCATATATTTTATGTTTATTGTATTTCTTTTATAAATGAGTAATAATCCTCAAAATCTTTAAAAACAAATCTAAAATTAATTTAAAAACAAAAAATAAATGAAATGTAGTGCATGATGACCTTACAAGGGCAAGTTTGGTATGTTGTAATAGATCATGTAATGGAATGGTTATTCATGTAGAATAGTTATTTGGTTGCATCTTCATTACACGGAATGATTATTCCATAGTAATAGCCTAAAGATAATCATTATAAAAATGCAACTATTTGGCCACTAATGCTACGATTATATAGTAATATTAATTAAAAAAATTATAATGAAACTATTGAGCTATTAAAATATTAAGGGCAAAAATGCAAATTACACCCTTTAGGTTGGTCAACTGTCATCTTAGTACTTTAATTTTTACTTTGGTCATTTTAATCCTGTAAGTTTGGTGAGAGATTGTGCCTTCAGCCCAACTTTCAATTTTTCTTTTTAAAAAAAAATTTAAAAAGTTTGGCATAACCCACGCGAATGGGTGTAGTCATGTTATTTCTTCTCAAGAAAAAGTGAAGGTTCTACTGATGTCATCATCCCCCTAGCTAGGTCAAGATTTTTAGAATGAAATCGCCACTTATTTAATTAGAAGAATAAGAAAACCAAATTGAAAAGTACATCTCTTGTTGATGAATTGAAATTGTAAGTGTAATACCCAGAAATTTTAAGTTCTAGCAATTCTTATCTCATAAATATGTATTTTGTTTTTTTTTTTTTTTTTTTTTTTTTTGAGATCCAAACGATAAAAAATTTCATTAATATGGCAATCAAATATGTACAAAAAGTGGGCCCAAGGAGGTGCCCAAATATGGATTGGCTACAGTATATTATAGGAACATACACATGCAAGCACAGTGAAAACAACGTAGAAAACTAGTTTTGTCCCTGTGTGTCCATGAGCCACTGGTACTCTTCAAGCAGTCCACACGCCATGTTTGCAATCACCTTTGGGTGAGTTTGGTAGCGTTGGAAGTAAAATTTGTTCCTCGCAGTCCATATCACCCATGCTGTGACTGCCCATTTCTCCAACTCCTGTTGACTGAGCTTCCTCTGCATTTGCTGAAATAAGGAAGAAGTCGCTGGCCACGTTGCTACACTTTTGAGTTCGGCCACTGAGCAGAGCCCTCACATTTTGAGCGAAAGGGCATTCCCATATGATATGGTGCACAATCTCAGTTTGTTGAAGGCAGAATTCGCACCGTGTGTCCACATTCACTCAGCGTTGATGCAGCTTGTCCCTAGTTGGAAGGCATTTCGAACAAGCTCTCCAGAGGAAAATCCTGACCTTTGGCGGCACTTTCAAATCTCAGACTTTGTTCCAGGTTGGCCCATCATCCCGAGCAGCAGAGTGCTCCGCCCAAGTTTACGTACTGGAGCGAAAAGCGACTTGATATGCAGTTTTAACCGAGAATTTTTGGGCCGCATTTTCAGTCCATACTAGCATGTCTTGGGACTGCAAATGGTCGAGTGGTATTGTTAGGATCTCCTCCCTCGTCCACTGGCTAAACATGGCTTCAAGCTTCCCACGGTCCCACTGCTTGGTGTCTTCGTCTATGAGTTCGCAAACTCTCATGTCCAACGCTGCCTCTGTCCATGGTATTGGCTTATGTGTGAGCCATTTATGAGTGAACACTCCAATTGTTTTGCCATTTCCCACCCGCCACTTTGAGCCTCTAAAGATCATGTCCCTTGTTTTGAGAATTATGCGGAGGGATCAAATTTTTATCAGCTTTTGAAATTGAGGAGAAAATTCTATTATCTAAAGAAATAAGTTAAGAGAGGGGTATTTTTGGTAATTGGAACTAGATCAAACCCAAATCACTTTCAACCTCAATGCTATGTTTGGATGTTAAGGGAAGGAGGGAGAGTAGAGTAGAGAGAGGGAGAGTAATTTAATTACCTTGTTCGGATTTTTTTAAGGAAGGAGGGAGAGGGATTTGGAGAGGTTTGGAGGGGTTTGAACTCCTTCCAACCCCTCATTTTTAATTCCCCCAAATTGGAGAGATTTGGAGGGAGAGTGGAGCATTAAAATGTTTGACCAAGTGAATTATCAAATTTACCCTTACCATATTTACAAAATTACAAATGAAAAGACTAATTATTCCCCTCCCCCTTACTTAATTTTAAAAACATCCAAACAAGGTGGAAGATAACCATTCCCCTCTACTCTCCTCTCCACTACTCTCCTTCCTTCTACTCCTCTCTCCACTACTCTCCTTCGCTCTACTCCCCTCTACTCTCCTCTCTCTCAAAACTTCCAAACATAGCATAATAGTCGTAACTCCTTCTCCTCCTTTAAGTTTTGACGTTACTTTGAGATCTCCCTCTCTCCTCCATTCACTAGTTCACCCTTGGGCTATTGCACCATTTTTTCTTCCACCTACTATCTCGTTGTTTAGCTAACACCTCTGATCACTTTCTACTCTAACTATTTGATCCATCTAAATCTGCTAGAATTGAGAAAGGTTGCATCTATAGTCTTGGTTTGCCCAAGTCTAGGTAATCACCCAAGCCTTTTTTCATTCTAAGGCTTTCTTAACTAATACAGTACACAACAAATTTATATATGCGTTTGAGGGGATAAATTTGGAGTGTAACATGTTAATTTTTATGGGGTTTGATATATTGTGTTCTTTTTGGATCTATTTGTTGGATTGGGAATCCTATAGATTCAAGCATGTGTTGGGTTGGGGATGGTTTAAGTGAATTTCTTGATAATAGAAGAGCTTAGGCTAAATGGATAAAAATTACTACAGTGAAGGTATGATGATCTGAACTAGTTGGACTCTAAGATGCTTAGTGAAATCAGTTACTCTATTGAATATATTTTGAGTATTCCTTGAATTGAGGTTTCTAGAGAAGAGTAAATTAAGTTTAGGTAAATATGCTTAAATTGGATTAAGTGGCTTTGTTTAAGTCTATGAATTAATTTGTGTATTGGACTGTAATAGGTTGAACTCCTAATTTTGGTGTCTTTTTGCTATGGCTTAACATTTCTCCTAATTGGTTTTATTTTACTTATTCTACTATATTTTAGCTATTGAATATTGTTTTACAATTGTTACAATTTAATTTCAATTGTTTTAGCAACATTGATTTAACTAAAGAATAGCGAATCATCATAAATATATTTGATTACTATATATATGATTTTATATATGTATTTTGAATGAGATATACATTTATTTGAACTATAATGTTGGACAATTTGACTATGTTTTGATCTCTGGCACTTAACTAATGGAGGTTATTCATTGGTACCAAAACTAGTTTCATCTGGGGTATCACGAGTCTATCATGTTTCTAGACCCAGCTAATGGGAATATACATTAGCACTGAGCTAAATTGATCTAAATCTGATGCCCAGTCACAAGAATATAGCGCAACCATAGTCATAAAAGATTGTTAAGAATATGAATTTGTTTATGTATTGAATTATTTTAAGTCTATGAAACTTCTTGTATATATTTTGAAATCCATAGTATGTTATAACTTTTGATATATGTGAAATATTTTATCTTATGTAAAATGTATTATTTTGTCAATCTGTATGCTTGTTTCAGCTAGTTAGGATTTAGTTAATTATTGAGTTGTCAACTCACCCCCCCCCCCCCCCCACCCCCCTTTTCCCTTTAGTTTCAGATTATGAAGAATAACAAGTTTTGGGGCTTTTTCTGAGGGTGTACGCATGAAAACAAATTAGGAATTTTTGGAATAAGATGATTTTGTAATAACTAGTATATCTTTTGGTTAATGGTCATGAGATTTGGATTGTTGTTTCTATTGATACTTTGGAGATCTTTTGACAATTACATTATTAAGGATATTTTTGGATTTATTGATGAAATTTTCTTTGAGGACAATTTTTAGATTGCTAAGAAGGCCTTGCACACTTGTAAGGTGAAAACTTTATAAGTGTGCGGCCGTTATCACGTGCCTATCTTTATGGTCAGGTTCCGGGCATGACAATACGTCTTTGTGAAGTAACTAAATATAACATGTCTTTGGTCCTAAATAGAATATAAGACAAAAGTACGTTACTTTGAATTTGATAGGATACTATGCTTTAGCATTGTATTTTACTTACAAATACTATATAACATTGTATTGTACTTGGTGTATCAATTGTATCTGATTGTGTTGAGTTGGCAGTTTCAATTAGTTAGTTGGTTTAGTATTAAGTTTGGGATATGGCATAAAAGGCCACATTGTATTGAGGCAATAAGAAATCAAATTATTCTTCATTAGACTCTCTCTCTCTCTCTCTCTCTCTCTCTCTCTCTCTGTGGAGGTCCAAGTCCCCTTAAAGTGGCCTACAATTCTTTCCACCATTTCCATTAGATGCTTATCAAAATCTTAGTTACATTCTATAAAGATAAACTTATATGGAAAGGAATTGATCAAGAACATTTTATTTAAGTTCGGAGGTTAGATTACAGGATTGAGAATGTGTTAGACACCTAACCTGCCTGGTGAAACTTGTTTTCTAGACTTTGGTGGCCAATGATCATATCACATCATTTAAACAGTTCTAGCATCCAAGAACAAGTGAATGAAGAGTGTGATAATCATTGCTAAAAATGATGAAACCCTATTCTAGGCATGCAAAGATAGATCAAAAGAATTGAATTTGAAAACATGGTGAATTTATGTGTGATGTGATAAACCCTACTCTAGAGCAAGTGAACACGTTATTTAAATTGAAAACCTCTTATCATGCAAAGATTAAGAACAACCTAGATCTAACATGCTAGCAATCAAGAATATGTGAAGAACTAGAAATAAAAGCGTGCTTGAATCTAAATAAACTATGGCATAATTAAAAGAAAGATTTAGAAACTTTACATGTATGCACCAGCATTCTTGAGCACTCCAAGCAAGAAAGCTTCTCTGGAGCGGGATTCATGAATATGAAGTTAGTAGTCTGAGACCAAGAGGTCCAAACTATCCCTTCTAGTGAATTAAGACCAAGAGGTCCAAGACACCAAAGGCACCTTCCTACCACTAACTCTAGAAATAAGTACATGGTTCTCTAAAGGGGGACTCATGAATACTAGGAAGTTGGTAGCTTAAGACTAGGAGATCTAAACTGTCCCTTCTATGGAATTGAGACTAAGAGGTCCAAGATACCAAATGCATCTTCCTATTACTAACTCTAGAGAGTAGGGACAGGGATCTCTAGAGGGGGACTCGTGAATACTAGGAAGTTGGTAGCTTGAGACCAAGAGATCCAAACTATCACTTCTAGAGAATTGAGACCAGGAGGTCCAAGATACCAAATGCATCTTCCTACTACTAACTCTAGAGAGAGAGAGAGAGAGAGAGAGAGAGAGAGAGAGCAAGAAACCTTAGTTTACTAGAAAGATCTAAGATTTCAGGGTGCTATGATATGATACTAGAGGGGGATATTTATACTAGATGTTGTGGGGGTTCATAATGAGAGCTTTTCCATGTGGGATTATGAAAATTCTGACTTTGGTGCATTAATTGAGAGTTTGGAGGGCTGGGGAGAAAGCAAAAGAGTTGAAAGTTCAGTTCTTCCCATAACTTCCCTACAACCAGCAGAGTCAACATCAAAAAATCATATCTCACTCGTTTCTTAATGAAACAAATCCATTCTTGTGCTTTAATTGAAACTCTGGATGTCTAGTTTTCAAAAACATTGACCTCACCCAAAAATTCAAAATGGCCTGAGAGATATTCATGAAATAGTAAGCAAAATACATTTTTTTAGAGGATAATTTCAACCCAATTATTGTTAATAGCTCTCAATTAACTCTCTTTTACCATAAATAAGCCCCATTAACTTTCTTCCTAAATGCATTGCTTTGCTATATTATAGACAATCTTCACTTTGCAGACTATGTTTTTGTTTCATATCCAAGTGAGAAACCTCCAATAGATGTGGGGGGATTATATGTACCACTTCGGTCTCAAAGTTTCTATTAAAAACCAAGGTTTTCAGACCCGGACCGTTCATTGAACCGTAAAAGGGAGAGGTTCAAGGTTTTTGAGGTCGAACCGAGGTCGAACCGTGATGACGTCATAATTAATTTAATAATTAATTAAAGCCTAAATATAGATATTAAATTTATAAAACTAGCCAAATTGACAATATATCTATATATGTCAGGGAAATTTAATGATTTTCAAGTATATATTTAATAATTAAATAAGAAAGTTAATAAAATAAAATGATAACCATGAAAATATTAAAATTTATGATTAATTTTTGAAGTAAAGTTGAATATCTTTGAAGGATTTTAATTATAATTTTTTTTATTCCTTGTAAGAGATAGATAATTTAATTAAGTAGAATAAAATTGTGTTAAGTTGTTTTTTTTTTTTTTTTTTTAAATTGCTAAGGGGTTGGGCCGCACAGTTCTCACCGGTTCGTACGGTCCAACCCCGATTTTAGAGATTCACGGAATTAACAAAAAATCCGATTTTTTATGCTTAAAAAACCGATTTTCACCCCGGTTCTCGGTTTTCATGGTCCGACCTCCCGGTCCGGTCCGATTCTGAGAACTATGTTAAAAACAATGCCTCAAATGGTAGGAAGAGAGTGTGCAACATGTCCCTTTGCCAAGATTGAGTTTCCATGTTAGTTAGGGTTGTGACCTCTAGATCTTCACCAAAATCAATCCTCATTATGATTGTGCTTGAGTTAAATTGGGCGAGTTAAGGTCATTATGGGTTGGAAAAATTCCAATCCACCACCAACTAACCAAAATCTACAACTATCGAGTCGATTGAAAATCTAGTATTTCACTCGACGAGTTGTGCAAGTTGGCAAGTTTATCCAAAGATAATAGTATTTTTTTATTTTTTTTTTGGTAGGGATTGATTGGGTGTGGACAAGTAATATATGTAATTATATGCGGGCATGTCAATCATCGGCAAGTTAGTCAAATCTCAACCTACAAGTCAAATTGACTTTCTAATTTGATGATCGAAATCACCCAACCTGCATCTTGCATATAATAACTTGCACGGGATGGCGCATGTGGAAGAGTTGGGTGAGAGAGCTGAGGTGGGTTTGCACGGCCCTAATCCTCGTAGAGATCACCATGTATGTCATTAGGGTGGAAAGTCAGTAGTCTTCCTATTGTTCCCTAACTGCTATCTTAGCCCATTTTCCATACTATCGTTGCCTCCATGATGACTTGCCAAGTATATGATGGGTTATTTCTAATCCTGGGCATTTCTCAAAAAATAAAATCTTGGGTGTATGAATAACAACCTTAATTGGCAAATGGGCTAAAAACAATGTTGAGAGGTTATAGCTGTTGCAATGTCAAGAATTAAATCCATAGAAGCTACAAAAGGATCTAATTGAAGGCGACTATGTTAGTTGTTTTGAATCTCTTGCAAAAATCTGATTCACATTGTAGGATAATTGTAGATGCAACTGATGAATGTTGTGTTTTTTTTAATCCAAAATAGAATTCTACTCTAGCCTAATTTAAGTGTATTTGCATGAATTTTTCTCCTGAAAACTTGAATCCTATCCCTTACCTCTCCCTCTCACTCTACAAGAACTTATATTTATGGGGCAACCATCACGCAAATGTTGGTTATTAGCAAAAGAAGAAAAAAAATTATGAAGCGCTACATTTTTAATACTTTCACAACAAATCCTAAATTTAGGTGTTGTTCCTTAAGTTCCCCTTTTTAAGATTCAACTATGTGACTTTTTTTCTCATGGGATGCAAATATATTTTTAGTTAAGTACAACGACGTGGTTAAATCTTAAGAGAAGAACTTAAGAAACAATACCTAAGTACTGTGTCTAAGTTTTGCCTTTAAATTATTACTCGTTTAATTTTGAACTCACTACTAAAAATGCTTTTTTACACATTAATAACATATAGTAATAACATGTCACTTAAAATTTGTTACAAAAATATTATAAACATAACATTTTTTTTTTCATCGCCCTAGATTTTTGTAATAGCTATTGTGAAGTAGAGTGTGGAACTGGATTCCTCTTTTGCATATCATTATTCCTGTTTTGTTGGGTTGCTTTTTTTTTTCTTTTTCTTTTTTGTAATAAGAAGTCTGGTCATTCATTCAAACTGAAATTAAAATACAACGGGGTATAAAAGAAACGGTGAAAACAATAGGACTTTTGGATGCCACCAAGATTGACTAGGTGTTGAACTTGAACCATTGGGTTGCTTGGTCAATGAAAAAAAGAGAGAACCAATTAACAAAAGGACTGTGTCAGTGATATGCATGTGTAATTTTATAGTGATAGTTTATAGTGATAGGGGAGGGGGAGAGGGCCAAGGGAATCCTTTGGCAAAAGGTCATGGAAAGCTACAAGAAAAGTGCAGCAACGTAACCCACAAGTTCCTTTTGGGCAAATTAAGTACTTATCCTCGAAGTTCGAGGACCTGAGAAAGTCTTTAGTAATCCTCAAAAAGTTATGACTAAAAACAAACAATGAGAAATATAAAAATAGGAACCGAACAATAGCCGTTAATACTTGGCAAAAAAAAATATAGCCGTTGGAAGCTTGTCTGTATTAAATGAAGTACTCTTACAATAAAAGTTGAGGCAATGACTAATGAATAATAATAATATTTGAATAGCATCAAAATCTAGTGGGTGATTTGGGGTCCCATTTTAATCCTAGAGGGATCGATGTACCTTATGACTAAGGTGATTTTTTTGTCTTCTAAATTCTAAAATGTAATCGGAAAATGGAATAAATAAAAGGGGAGCCCAAATCACTTTGATAAGAGTGAATATAGCAACTTATTTGAGGTTTTCATAGGAAGAGAGACCATGGGGGCCAAGTTACATCTTCTTCAAAGTGTAACACTTGGAAACTTGCAGGATCCATAACCTGTAATAACCAAAGAAACCCATCAGAATTTTTTTCTTTTTTCAAATAAAAGAAATGAAATATTTTGTTTTATAAAAGATGCATGTGCTTGTTTAGAGCAGGTAAGCAGAAATTGAGTGCAAATGTGGTATTAGTTAAAGAAAAAGTTCATGTAATATATACTGTGTATTTACTTTTATTAAGAATTAAATCAGTACTACCAACTACAGTTATTCTTTTGTTTCTCACAAAAATAAAAGAACCTACAGTTATTCTTCTAATTTGCTAATTTTTCAATGGTAGAAAACTTAGGAATAGTATTTTTTTTTTTTTTTTTGGGATGATTTTTTTTTTTTTTTGATGAACTTAGGAATAGTATTTAAGGTAATAAAAACATGATTGCTTTGATCAATCATCAATGTAGTAAAAAGAACATTATCTTTTTTAAGAATCATTAAATTCAATCATGTAATTCATTGGTTAGTGTAATCAAATGTTTAAAATCAACTAAGGTAAATATTCTTTTGCATCTGGGCAGCATGAATCGTTATCATTTAACTCCTAGCATTTGACTACATACAGTTTGTATTTCCGTGTATGGACATAGGTTGTTTAATTCAGATTTAGGGTAAACAAATAGTATAATTCTTAATTATAATTATTCAATAGGGGAGGAGTGTAACCCCTTGAGTGTGACAATAAGGTTGTACAATTCTATCAATGTGCGCTACAGATTCCGGGTAAACCAATAGGATAATTCTTAATCCTAATTATTCAATGGGAAAGGGGATGTGGGTTTTGCTAGAGAGGCACAGCACGTTGTAAAGGATGTCATTATCGCTTGAATCCATTCAACCATTACATGAATAATTTAGAATTGTACCTCATACTTTTCATATAAATAAATAATTTAGCATTTATTTCACTTGCTAATGATATGACAATGACATACAGTTATAACAAAAAAATTGTAAAATAAATTATGTTACTAGATTTTCTCGTTTTCATTATATATTTCCACTTTTTAATCAAAAAAATGTATTGAAAATTGAAATAATCAAATCTATTATTGTAATTAAATAAAATAAAATCCCATCATAACAATGACATAAGCTAAGTGACAATTTTATCTAGAATTATACAGCAAATATAAGATGATGTGAGAGTTTATAATTAGTGTACTTACTTGGATCCTTGATAGTTTGCGCAGCAAGCCCGTTAAAGTAACAGGTCCCACCAACTTTCTTAAACTGTGCCCAATAAGAACTAAACGCGTAGCTTGCGTGCCAACTAGGTGAATCGGGTTTATAACACTTACCCCCGGGTTGAACCGGATCACAAGTTTTATTCCCCTGTGAACACGCGTACGATAACGCCGCACCAACTTCGCTGCTATTGGCTCCTTTCGCCACCACACACCATATCTTCCCTTTATACTTCTCATCATTGGTTGGCTTCGGCAACGGCTTTTTGTACTCCCACACCTGAGTCTCACCCGAGAGATCAATCTCGTAAATTTTTGACCCGTTCGGGTATAATAACCCGAAATGCCGCTCCGTACCCGCACCAGGCTTTTGGTTCTCGTTATACAGAGAGAAGATGAAAGATGGGAGGACTTTTCCGGGTCGGGCTGGAGTACCCGATTCGGATGTGAGCTTTTTAACTATGTTTCTGTTGTAAGTGGCAGCATTGTAAATGTTGCAACCAATCTGGTCGAAGTCACCACCATTGGGCCAACCCGTTTCAGCTATCCAGACCCGAATACCCGGGTACCCGAGTCTCTTCATAGCGAAAATTACAGCATCCACCATTTGGTCAAATAGATTCGTGTACACCAAACCCGAACCCGGATCCGTGTAAGTGAAATTCTTGGACTCAAACAAAGCGTAGTCTAGCTTGATATTGGTAGGATCCGAAGACCAAGGAAAATACGGGTACGCATCAAGGAAGAAAAATGATCTGGTTTTGTTCAAGAATTGCAACATGGGTTTTATGACCCGACCCGAAATGTCGGCCCGGAAAGTCCCGTTTGAAGGTGGATATGACGATTCTAGGACATCCATGGCACACGAAGTTCCAACTTTGACCTTGTGAATACCATGGGCTTTTAGGGAAGACTTAATTTTGCGCATTGCAGGGACGAGGTTGTACCAGGTTTTGTTGTCGGTGGAGCTGATGATTTCGTTGCCAACGAGGAGGTATCGGATCTTGGTGTGTGGGTAAAAGGGTTGGACATTGGATCGGACCCAGAGATCGGACAAGGTTTGGTTGGAGGAGATGTTGGAGATGAGTTCGTTGGGTAACATGACTGAGACTTTAATGTTTGTGTGTTTGAGGGAGTTAAGGATTTTTGGGTTTGTGTCGTAGATTTTCACAAGCTTGGCTTTGAGAGATTTGATAAGCTCCACCGACTTTGATGGTGATGGTAGATTGTTTCCCAATTGGCCATAGTTAATTCCTACCTTGCTCGTGAACTTGGCACCTGTAAACAAAAGGGTTAGGCTTATTTTACGATTAAGATTTTTATTTTCTGGATCTCACAATTTGATTCAAATAGAGGGCATTGTAATATACACAAATAAATAAATAAGATTGAGAGAAAAATGGACTTACTTGAAGTGGATATGAGGAAGGAGAGAATGAGGAGAGGAAGAAAAACAAGATGACCCATCTTCTTCAATGCTATCATGGTTCTTGGTCTTAGCTTCACAGTGCTTTGTTTGGTAAAAGTATTAAAGGGTATGAAGCGGAAAGAGAGACAAGAGCAATGAGAGTGGTTCGCTTTGAAAGGTGTTTATGGAGACGATGGGGAAAATTGTTATGGTGCACTGACCAATGTGTCAAAGAGGTAATTAGGGGTTTAGGGACTTTAGGGGGAATATGACTTTACCTTTGGCCTTTGGAAAAAGAAAAAAAAGAAAAGAGGAAAAGAAGAAATGTTAGAGTATAATGCGCAGAGAGCATTGAAGCGATATGTGTTGTTGGTTGCGAAGGAAAAGTTGATAAGAGAAAGGTCATGGTGGGTCCATTGGTTACAAAACATGTAAATTAGAATTGGGTGGGTTTCGAGGAAGGGACGAAAAAGGTATTGATGATGGTGCCAGAAAGTGCATATAGCCGTTGGACTAGTGGACCTCTCGGTGCATAAGAGAGGAGAGAGCCACAGACTAGTAGTCGGCAAAAACTAGTCATAGAGAAAGTCATCAAATGAATCCGAATTTGCTAAAAATGAGCTGTAAAATTTCTTACTTATATCGTCTAATAAGAAATTGTTATATTAGTAATTTACTTAAAATTAAATATATTCTACTGCATCTAATAATATTTTAATAAATTCTCAATTCTATTAGATTTATATATGAGTATTGGAATTGATTAAGTATAATTGTGCTTATTCTTAAATATGTGATAAGATAATGTGGTATCTTGGAAATTGGAGAAGTAAAACATATTTACACTACATCCTTACAAAATTTAATCTCAAACTAATTGGGCGGATTGGATGCATTTTGAGTTGGGTCATAAATGGATTGAGTACACAATTATCTATTTACCCATTTATTACTTGTTTAAATAAATATTAAATACTTACTTCCCACCCAACTCATTTAATCCCCAACTCACCCATTTAACCCATTATTTAGTTTATATATACATACTTACAAATACCAAAAACTTATAATATTACCAAAATACATTCACTCAAAAACAAATTTACCAAAATGCCCACCATATTGATCAAAGACAAAATTAAAATTAGCCTCAAGAACTAACCAAAGGATAGAAAAGAAAAAAAAATTTAAAATCCAAAAAAAATTCTCTTATTCATGTGTTTGATTGCAAAGAAAATTTGTAAATCAAATCTAATCAAAGGATTGAAAAGGAAATTAGAAAAAAAAATCCCAAAAAAATTCTCCTATCCCAATGTTTGGATGCCAAGAAAAATTCATAAATCAAATCTAGTTAATCAACCGAGAGAGAGGGAGAAAATTTGCTATATTTTTCAACCAAGAAAATATTGTTTGCTTTGTAAATTTCTGAGTAACAACGTAATTTTCTAGATTTTCTCAACAACCAAACAAAAAATCTAGCCTCAACAAATGAACTTCTCTAATTCTCTCAATTTTGATTTTGCACTCAAGCTTCACTGAATTTTAGCTTGTCGATGCGATTCAATCTTAGAGGAGAAGTCGTGGTTTTGAGTCCTTTGACTGATAGTTTCACAATGAATCCCTTGAGTGCGACGGTGGGGAGGGACTCTGGTGGCTTAATTGTCGACTGTGGTCTGCAACTCCATCACCTTGGCCACGCTCTAAGCTCGAGAAAAAGATCTCAGTGATCTTAGAGCACAACATAGACACTTAGTCAAAGAGAGAGAGGGTTAGAGAAACTAGACAATCGTAGGACGTGCTTGATAGCTGGTAAAGTGAGAAGAAAGCTGAAGAAAGTCAATAAGAAATTTTCTAGTTAGGGTTTAGATTTGCTCTTTGGAGAGGGAGGAGGTATCTCGCAGCTGTGTTTAGGAGCAAGGGTTAGAAACTTAGAATTTCTTTTCTTTCTTATCAATGTTAAAGGTTGAAAATAATAATAAATGAATAAAGATGGGTTTACCCATTGGTTACCTAGTGCATTTAACCATTTAGACCCATTTAATTAGGTTTGTCGGACCATGAGTTATGCCATTCCACCTCGAAACCAATTGGTGATGAGGAAGACACACTCAAATCTTTTATGGCATTCGACATCATATCACGTGAGACTGTTTTTAGAGTGGTTGTAGGGAGTCAAATTGTGGTCCCCCCAACAATCTGTCCCTCACAATGACACTCCCGTGATTCAAACTCATGACCTTGGTTTTGATACCATTTGTCGGACCATGAACTATGCCATTTCACCTCAAAACCAATTGGTGATGAGGAAGACACACTCAAATCTTTTATGGCATTCAACATCACACCACGCTGGCGTGTTTTTATAATAGTTGTGGGGAATCAAATTGTGGTCCCCCCAACAAGGTTACCCAATGGGTCTTTACCCATTTAATCCAAATGTTTAACTGGGTTGAGTTAAGACTTACCCAAATTAAGTGGGTAATAGGTGGGTTAATGGGTTTGGTAAAAATTGTCATCCTTGGCAATGACCAAGGTGTTGTAGAATGAATGTTTTTCTTTAGTGGAAAAGTTAATTAGAGAGAAATTCTACATTTTTTTTTCTATATTTTTTTATTAGATGTGAATTTTAAAATTTTAATTGTTGGATTACATTTTTTTATTATATTCTTTATGTTTGGAAAATTTTAAGAAAATCAAAGATTAATAACTATGTCATCAATTACATATTTAAATTTTAAATTTTTGTGATAAAAAAATTATGCATAAAAATAAGTTTATTGATCCAATAGTAACTAACACCTCATTTGAACGAAATTTGACATGCATATTAATAATATAAAAATTTAATAGTTAGATTTTCAAAATTCACATATAGTAATATATATATATATATATATATATTTATATAAAGAGTTTGAAGGTAATCTAACATCACATTGGTTTTAGAAATATTTTATTAAAAAAGAAAGAGGTAATTGATTTTATTAGTTTTTTTTTATATTTTTCATGAATATAGTATCAAAACTTTGCTGAAATGATTTATTAACAAATGTCTTAAGGACACCAAGTTAACCAGACATTTTTCTTATTTAAGTAGACATAACATCTTCCCTTTATACTAGCCTAATCACATGTGAAATATTGGTGGCTAGTTTAAGGTAGCTAGTTTTCTTTTTAATTAAAGTTCATTTTTTGTCCTTAAAATTTGGGTTTGTCATCATTCTAACCATTTGCGTTTCAAAATTTTCATTTTAGCTCTTTATATTTGATTTTGTTTCATACTCGTCTTGCCATCTTATTTTATTAATAATCTGATGTTAAGTATCTTTTATGTTTAATCATTTTATAAAATAGTAGTTCTAAAATGTTGTTGAATGTTCATTTTAGCTCCTTATATTTGATTCCATTTCATGTTAGCCTTGTTATCCATTTTAATTAGTAATCTGATATTAATAATAAGTGTTTTTCATGTTCAACCATTTCATAAAATACTAACTCTAAAATGTTGTTGAATGTAGATATTTAATTGTTTTAGGAAAGAGACATTATAAATGGTCAAATTACTAATGAAAATAAATAGTATGATCAATATGAAAACATAATAAAACATAAAGTGCCCATAAGTCACCTCATGATTGAGTGCATTTGAATGAAATGAAAGCTGACTGGCATGCTTTTCTTGCTAACAAAGTTGGTTGGATTCAAGGGGTTTATAATACCAAGAGAAAAAGAAAATAGTTGAATAGCTTTATGTTTTATATCATATGGCATGAATAAGAATCTGAAAGTAAAATTTGTTAGTTTTACACATGTATTATAGTTCTTTACAAGCTGCCCCAATTAAAATTGTACGGGTAAATATGCTTTCCATTTCCATTTCCATATATTCCTCATAAATAAATAAAAATGTGCTTTCCATTTACTTTTCAATTTCAATCGTTACTTTTTCATTTTTTTTCTCTCTTTAAAAAAAATATATAAAAAGTAGTACAAGTGTACAACCACGTTATATTTTCCTGGTACAGCAAGCTTTTTCAAAGATCAAACTTTCCTAAATGTAAAGAAGAAAACATATATGAATGGTGAATACTTCATCAAGAAGTATAAGAAGACCATAGAATTCTTGCATAAATATCATTCTACTCACAAAACCTATAACAAATGATAAACCGCCAACAAGCACCATAAGGAGTCTATTAATTAAGCTATAATAATTTGGAAAACATTGTCACTTTATAATAAAATTAGCCTAAAAGCTGATACAATTTTGGTTTGAAATATAAAATTCATTCCCATTATTTTAGTTATAACTAGACTACACACTAATAATACATTTCATATTGTCAAACACAGTCTATATGCTCGCAATAGCATTTCAAATAGTAAGAACAATATCCACCGCTTGCATTCTCCCACTTCTTGCATTGCTTGGCACAATTTTTGGTGCATACACCTGACCATGTAACACTTGATTTCCAACATATTTTGCAAACTTCTTTATATGGCTTACAATTTTGGAACATCCAAGGGGCATGTCCTAATAAGTACGAAGAATTGAAAAGCATATCAATAGACATAACAATCTTATTAAAAAAAAAAAAAAAGAATGTGGGGAAATCAATGATAATTATTTAACTTGGGTCTGACTATAATAGCTTTCTACCCGCCGGTGAATCAATAATAAAAAGGTAAGAATAGAGAATGATAAAGAAAATGGTAAACAAAAAAATAAGAAGGAAACTCTGAGTCTTATACATGTTTTCCCTCGCTTGCACCAAATAGGCAAATACAAATGAGAACAAGGTCTATATAAAGTATAATTCTAAGAACTCTTTTAAGACCAAGGTCTATAGGCAATTAATTGTTTGGCTATTGCAAGATGCTAAGAACTCTTTAACCTTTGGATGTATTAGATGTTTATTGGATTTGAGGGACAAAATTGGCCTTCGCCCTTTTTAAAAAAACAATCTAGCATTTTGCCCCCTTTTCCAAACTAATTAGGGAAATGTCCCTTTTTTGAAACTCGACTTTCTCAAAATTGAGTTAAAAAATAAATAAATTATGGAGGCCTATAGTGGCGTTTTAAGAAGCCTATAGTGACGTTTTAAGAACCTATAGTGGCGTTTTGTAACTCGATCTTCATGAACTCGAGTTCAATGCAAGTTTTTCCTTTTTTTTACTTATAACTCGAGTTCATGGAACTCGAGTTACAAAACGCCACTATAGGCTCATTAAAATGTCACTATAGGCTCCTTAAAACGCCACTATAGGGCTTAATTCGATTTTGAGAAAGTCGAGTTTCAAAAGAGAGACATTTCCCTAATTAGTTTGGAAAATGGGGCAAAATGCTAGATTGTTTTTAAAAAAAAGGCAAAGGCCAATTTTTTCCTGGATTTGAGTCTAAGAAATTGTTGGAATATTATCCTTTCGTTATCTCTTGTTGACTTCTATTCTATCACTTGATGTAGTCACCTATTTGGATACATAGGAAATTCCACCCTTTGAGCGAAATATGACCAAATGGAGAAATTGTTATTTGACATGAATAAAATTTTCGATATTTGACCAATAGTAAAATTCCATATTATAATGGGTTATCATGGGGTTTAAAGGAAAAAAAATGGTATTTTCTAGGGGGGGAATTAAGGTTTTTAATCAAATCAAATGAAGGCAATAATTTGCATTGGTTCAAAATTGTTTTAAAATAAGCATGAATGTATGTGATTAAGTTTGATTGATTTTGATTGATTTTAATTGGTCATAAAATTAAACTCTTAATTCTCAATTTTTATTATTATTTATAGATACAATAAAATTTTAATCTATGGCATCAGCTTCATGATAAGTACTCTTCATTATTAGGTCAAAACACCAATTTATTTTTTGTATATGTAGTAGTGTAAGGAAGAAAACACTCTAGGAGTGCACGATATGGTGTTGGCCAAGGACATTTTTTAAATAATTATTTATCATTATTATTTTAAGTGTTTGTTTACTGTGCATTGCATATTATTATTGTGGAAAAGCGTGTCTGACGAATAGTATATCTACCAAATTGACCCTATGAACTCATTTTTTTTGTTAGCTCTTATGGAAGAAAATCACATTATTGGCGTGCGCGAATCCTTTTGTGAATCTTCTTAGAGTCTGTTTGGATAGAGGGATGAAAAAGTAGGAGGATAGAAAATGGGAAAGGAAGATAAAATGTGAGAGGATAGAAAAATTTTAGCTTTTTCTTATATGTGTTTGGTTGGGAGGATGGAAAAGTGAAGAGATGGAAAATTATGAAAAATGAAATTGATATAAATTTACAATTATGTCGCTATTAAATAAAAGGGTAAATTGCAAATTACACTCCTAAAATTTGGGGTGATTGGATTTTACACCCTGAAATTTCAAAATTTGGATTTTAACTCCTGAAGTTTGAGTTGTTTGAATTTTACACCCTGAAAACTCGAAAATGTGTTAAATAACACAAGAGCTGTTTAGACCCCCAATTAAAAGTTACAGCTAGATTGCTTTTACTCTAACTTATCTAAGTGCGGAAACAAGAGTAAATGAAACACAATCAACCGATACTACTCTAGTGTATAAACATGAACAACAAACAATAAAATTAAAGCACAAGAGTAAGGGAAGAGAGATGCAAACACAAGATAACATGGCGATGTGTTATCGAAAAGGAAACCAAAGAACTCGGTGAAAAACCTCTCCGCCGCCCTCCAAGCGGTAAATCGATCCACTAGACAATAAGTTGGGATACACGAATAGCAAGAGACCCTCCAAGTCTAATCTACCCAATGTACCTAAACCCTCCAAGCTCCTACTCCAACAAGACTTCTCGGAACCATGTATTGTCTAGCTTTCCGGATCCCACAATACACCCGATTGCATCCGTCAATGATCCACTAGAGAATGTAGTTGGGATACACAAATAGTAGAAGACCCCTCAAGCCTAATCCACCCAGTGCACCTAAGCCCTCCAAGCTTCTTGCTTCAACGAGGTTACGCCAAACCTTTGTCTTCTCTAGCTTACCAGATCCCGCTATAGCCCATAGCATCAACCAAGCCTCACCGGCTTCTTTTGGCAATTTCCAAAAATTTCCCAATCTCCAAAACACTCTCTACACTCTGAAAAGGTGTAGGCTGTGTTTGGATACAAATCTCCTCTCAAGGTATGACAATGGGAAAGGGATGGAGAAGAGGCTACAAGGATTTCTCACTAAGGATGAGTAGCTCTCTCTCAAAAAGATGGGTGTGTATGTTGTAGAAAACCTATCTAGGGTTTTTCTCTCTGAATGGCCTCTATTGCATTTGTGAGTAATGAGGGTATATATAGTATGGGTGAAGGGTATGAAAGTCTCACTTAAAAATCCTTCAAACCGAATGTTTCTCGACTATCTCGCGGGAAGGCCTTACTAGCGAGACACTCGCGAAATCGACAATCTGGCATGACTCTTCAGCTTCCAGTGCGTGCTTCTCACGTGGCTCTTTCGCGAGTTAGCTTCTAGCGAGACACTCGCAAAATCCACTGATCTTCAAATAAGCTTGAATCTTCACTAACTTAATACTAAACCTAATACAATAAAATCTCACAAAATACAAGGAACAAAATTAAAGTAATCACAACACTTTTTGTCATGGAATAAAGTCAACATAAAACATAGTTGTAAATCACAACTTTATAATCTCCCCTTTGGCTATTCCATGACAAAACACCCTATAACAGACTCTAGACTTAAACGTGAGTTTGGGAACAATGGCAAAACTCACTCACACCTAAATCTAGAAGCTGTGTAGCACTTGGAACATAAATACCTGTAGCCTGAAACACTTGCACAAAACACATTAGACCCTTAAGGTAAATCAAGTGATAAATGGACAAATATAATGTAACAAGTAAAATGCGATTAAGTAAATATGTTGTGAAACATATGAGCAACTTGATCAAACACCAAAATAGTCATATAGAAATTACTACAATGATCATATAGCAAAGCAAATGATCATCCGAACATGCAACCAAAAAAGCACAATAGCATAAGGGTAAAAGCATGTCCAACACACGACCAATGCAAAATACACGAAGTATATACATCTAGGAACAATCCTACTAGGGCACAAGAGCATGATGCGATGAGAGCAGCAAAGCATAGATGATACTAAACATAACTCAAAGCACCATAAAGCAACGAGAAAACAAGCATAAAGTAAAACAAGGTTTTCTCATAAAAAATGTCTTCTCCCCCTTAGTATATGCATCTTCCCTATGGCTTTCTCCCCCTACGAATGTGCACGAGGTAGAATTATTCCCCCTAAGAGTGTGCACATGAGTCATATAGAAATGACGATACAAACCGGTGTACTTTCCGGTATACACTCCCCCTTTTTGTCGCAAATAGACAAATCAATCAAGAGGAAGGAGGGAAAGAAAAGAAGAAATGAGCAAGGGTAAATAATGATGCATGAGGGGTGCAAGATGATCAAACGAAAGACAAAAACATCTTTGAAAAAATACTACAAAGCATAAACTAAACATGACATGCTAAAGATGATGGAACATGATGTAAACCTAAGTATGACATAGACACAAGAACATGTTATATGTGCTAAAAGAGTCTCAAAAGACTTAACTAGCATGAGTGAGAACAAAAACATGTTAAGTGTTAAAGTGTGTGCAGCAAAGTGCATCAAGTGTGCATCTAGTGTGCATGTGAGATGCATAAGTAAGGCACTCAAGGGGCAAGGTGTATAAAACACACCACTAATAATCAAAACATGATAAACATGAATAATTATGGTGATCCCTAAAGTTTGGTACTCATCGGAGTCCAAAACAACAACAAAATGCCATTTGGGCATTTTATCAAACACTTAAAGTGCACACACTACACATGTATGTTAAACAATGCAAGAACATATGAAAATCTTGCCTAAATACATGTTATTTTTGCTACAAGGGGCCAACATCCAAAGAAAATTATCATTTAAAACAAAGTCCAATCAAAAAGATTGACAAAAATTAAGTTTTCCAACTCCCATTTGAGAAAATCCCAACTATGAACATAAAACCCCCAAAAACATAATCTAAGAATCAAAATCAATTAAAATAGTTAAAGATTACCTTAGAGATGTTAATGGAATGAAAAACACTTGAATTTAGTTGGGTTTTGATGTAGAAACATTAAAACAGGGGTTTGGGAGAAGATGGGAGACGTTTAGAACAAATGTCCCACGAAAAGCCCTTTAAAAAGCTGATTTGGAAATTTTCACGGGAAGCTGACTTGCGAGAGTACTCGCGAAATTTTTCGCAGGTAAGCCTTACTCGCGAGCTACTCGCGAAACAGTCGCGAAACTCTCTGTCTAAAGCTGAAAAACCTTTAAAATTAGACCATTTAACTCCCAATTGAGCTTATACATGAAATAGGTCATAAAAACACCCAGAAAATATGTTTTTCACACAAAAACAACTTGGAAAACTTTGAAAAACATGGGTTATACAAATCATATCCAAAAGCAAACAAAAAGAATAAAAATCTTTTTGGTTTGATCCACATATAGTTGAGCACACACACATCACATTTGAACATGTACAATCATACAAATGAAATAGATATTCATTGAACATTAAACTTGTGTGTTGTGTGTGTGGATCAAGTATGGAATAGTCCTTAGACTAGAGTAAAGTTTCAATGATCAATTCAATCAAGTCATACACAACTAGTGCTAAGTCAAGTGGTCTATCTCAATTATAGAAGTGAACATATATGACCTCCCACAAGAAAATGATTACAAATATTAGAAGCTTTTCATTTGGCTTCTTTACAAATCATAACAATTGATCATTTTGAACAATACATCTCAATTTGAGATCGGTGCTTGAAATTTTTTATATTTCAATATTGAGAATAAACCTTTGGTCTTTTGAGCACCATACATTTCAATTTAAAATGTCGCTTTCCCTTTTTCCTAGTCAAATACTAGTATGTGCGACAGACTTTTGTAGCTTATAATCTCTTTTTCATTTTGAGATTTACATTTGGTGAGCTCTATTGCAAAAACAAAAAAATAAAAGTGGGAAGATATATAGGCACAACTCTATGCAAGTATCAAGACCATCAAGACTATTGACCAATCATTCATGACAAGCTTGAAGATCTATTTACAACAATCACCCATAGTTTTCAATATTTCTCCCACAAAGATATATGTGCATACATAACAAGCTAAGCTCGTAAATGCACTACGCTATTAGTACGAAGGTACTAGGCCAAACTCACATGTAAAATGTGATCAAACACATACAATCAAACTTTTTCAATTTTTCACTTTTTATGTGGTTTTGGATTTTTACTCACGCAAAACTAAAACAGAAAAAATAAGATCAAAACAAAAGCAATGCATACAAGTAAATGCAAGATGTACAAAAATGCATGAAGATATGACAATCAATGCATGAAGGGTCCTACAAAGATCGAAAGAATTAGATCAAGGACCAAAAGAGCATAAGCTCAACCATAGGAACCCTTCCTCATCCAAACGGAATGATTGTTTGGAATGAGTGTCTCATGAGAAGTGAGACGAGGGTTGGAAGAATGAGAACCGGAGATGCACATAAACAAGGAGTTAAGAGCATTAAACACTTTCTTTAACAACATGCTATTATCACTTAAATCCGGTTTATCCTTTTTAGCACAACTTCCAAGAAGCTCAAGTTTCTCTTTTCTTTTAATTCTTTTAAGAGCTTGAAACTTAGAGCAATGAGATCTTAGATGACCAAAAGCACCACAATGGTGACAAACAATGTGCTTAGGTCCACTAGGCTTTTTGGGAATGGATCTAGCAACATGAGTCTGTTCTCTCTTTAACTTGGGGCATTGGGGTCATATGTGACCGATCACACCACAATGGTGGCAAGTAGGAACAAATTTAGATCCACTCAATTCCCTAGGATGGGACCTAAACAGAGGCTTAAGCTTAAGAGCCTTTCTCTCCACTTTTTGATTTCTTTTGTGTGGAGGAATGTACTCCGATTTGTCCTTTGAGGTAGAACACACAATAGACACAAAATCAGGTACCACAACATGATTGCAACATATATTTTCTTTCGTTTTAGCAACAAGTTCAGCAATCAAACACTTGGCATGCATCTTAAGAGATTCATTTTCAGATTTAAGATCATCAACAAGTTTGTTAGACAAAACAAGTTTAACATCCAAGTCCATATTCAAACATTCAAACTCTTTCAGCTTTTCAAGAGAAATTTCAACAAGATTCTTATATTTCTCAACCAATTTGTTGGATTCATTGAGCTTAGCAATCAAATCATCATTTTCACAAAATAACTTGCTCAAATTCTTTTGAAACTTCTTAGCATCTTTCTTGAAGAGTTTGATGTTAGGAATATCAACAACACTCATAGAATCATGTAACATGGCATCACAATCACGAGAATAAACACTCATAGAGGCATTTTCACAAACACATGGCATGTTACAATCAACAACATCCATAGAAGCATACAAAGTATTATCCATGGCAAAACACACAAGGGGTCAAGGATCACACTTAGGTAATGAACTCAAATCAAGTGTACCCGCTCTGATACCAATTGAAAGCTCAAAAATGTGTTAAATAACACAAAAACTGTTTAGACCCCCAATTAAAAGTTACGGCTAGATTGCTTTTACTCTAACTTATCTAAGTGCGGAAACAAGAGTAAATGAAACACAATCAACCGATACTATTCTAGTGCATAAACATGAACAACAAACAATAAAATTAAAGCACAAGAGTAAGGAAAGAGAGATGCAAACACAAGATAACACGGCGATGTGTTATCGAAGAGGAAACCGAAAAACTCGGTGAAAAACCTCTCCGCCGCCCTCTAAGCGGTAAATCGATCCACTAGACAATAAGTTGGGATACATGAATAGCAAGAGATCCTCCAAGCCTAATCTACCCAATGTACCTAAGCCCTCCAAGCTCCTACTCCAACAAGGTTTCTCGGAACCATGTTTTGTCTAGCTTTCCGGATCCCGCAATACGCCCGATTGCATCCGTCAATGATCCACTAAAGAATGTAGTTGGGATACACGAATAGTAGAAGACTCTCCAAGCCTAATCCACCCAGTGCACCTAAGCCCTCCAAGCTTTTTGCTCCAACGAGGTTACACTGAACCTTTGTCTTCTCTAGCTTACCGAATCCCACTATAGCCCATAGCATCAACCAAGCCTCACCGGCTTCTTTTGGCAATTTCCAAAAGCTTCCCAATCTCCAAAACATTCTCTACACTCTGAAAATGTGTGGGTTGTGTTTGGGTACAAATCTTCTCTCAAGGTATGACAATGGGAAGGGATGGAGAAGAGGCTACAAGGATTTCTCACTAAGGATGAGTAGCTCTCTCTCAAAAAGATGGGTGTGTGTGTTGTAGAAAACCTATCTAGGGTTTTTCTCTCTGAATAGCCTCTATTGCATTTGTGGGTAATGAGGGTATTTATAGTGTGGGTGAAGGGTATGAAAGTCTCACTTAAAAATTCTCCAGGCCGAATGTTTCGCGACTATCTCGCGGGAAGGCCTTACCAGCGAGACACTCGCAAAATCGACAGCCTGGCATGACTCTTCAGCTTCCAGCGCGTGCTTCTCACGTGGCTCTTTCGCGGGTTAGCTTCTAGCGAGACACTCACGAAATCTACTGATCTTCAAATAAGCTTGAGTCTTCACCAACTTAATACTAAACCCAATACAATAAAATCCCACAAAATATAAGGAACAAAATTAAAGTAATCACAACACTTTTTGTCATGGAATAAAGCCAACATAAAACATAGTTGTAAATCACAACTTTACACACCATAACGTTTCAGAACTTGGATTTTATCCTCTAAAGTTTAGGGTTGTTTGGATTTTACACCTCTAAATTTTGAAACTTTAGGGCATAAAATCCAAACACCCCAAAATTTTAGAGAGTAAAATCCAAACACTTCTAAAATATAGGAGGTAAAATCCAAATTCTGAAACGTCAGGGTATAAAATCCAAACATCACCAAACTTCAGGGGGTAAAATCCAAATTCTGAAATTTCTGTGTAAAATCCAATCATGCCCAAACTTTAGGGGTGTAATTTGTAATTTACCCTAAATAAAACAAAAGACAACACAATTTTTTATACACTTATTTATTTAGAAAATTATATATGGACAGTACACTTTTTTTAAGTTATTATTTTAAAAGGTAGAAGGCGAATCCAAAACTGGTGGAAAAAAAAAAAACAAAAAAGAACAATAACGTAACTATGGAAGAAATTGATAAAAACAAAAGATAGAAGAAGACAAAAAGTGAGACGAGGACAAAAAAAAAAAAAAAAAAAAAAAAAAAACACCCGAAGTGAACGAATAGTAAATAAAAGAAACAGAAAAAAAAAAAAAGAAAAAGACAAAAGGGTGGGGTGAAAACAAGAAGAAGAAAAAGAAAAAGAAAAAAAAAAAAAAAAAGAACATGAAAAGAAAAAAGTGATAAACAACGTGAACCAAAAAACAAGAAAATATTATTAAGTTATTGAAGCAGAGCAAAATGCCAACGGTTACCTGAGATTTCCATGTTCAATGTTACAAAAAGAGGGGCAAAAATGTAATTGATTGGGTTGAAATAAAGTCTCCTAAGTTTTCTCTCCAAATAAGAGAGATAGGATTTTGATGGGTCAGAGAAGAAAACACCTGGGCCTCACCAAAATTTCCTTTCACACTCCATTCCAACCAAAAACCTCTCTCACCTATTTTCTCTCCTATTTTCTCTCTCTCTTTTTTCCATCCTCTCTATTTCACCTTCAACCAAATGAAGCCTAAGGATCCGTTTGGTTGGAGGAGTGGAAAAGTGGGAGGATAGAAAATATTTAGTTTTCCCTCTTGTGTGTTTGGTTGGAGGGGTGGAAAAGTGGGAGAATGGAAAATTCTTTTGTTTAGTTGGAGAGAAAAAGGGAAGGATGGAAAATGTAATTTATATAAATTGACTATTATACCCTTGTTACATAATATGTAAGAAATAGATTTATTTGTACTCATTAAATAATATAAAATTTACCACATCATACATATAAATTTTTATTATTATAATGTAAAAATTACAATAGTGTACATATAAATTTAATTGGGCAAAAGATTTTGTATCAACTTGATCAGGTCACGTTGAAAAAAAAAAAAAAAAAAAAAGTGAGAGAAGAGAACCTGGACGTTGGTGTGCTATGAAGGTAAGGATGAGAAGAGGCAAAAGTGATAAGGATGAGAAGAGAAAGTCATCAGGTCATGAATGAGGGGTAGGTGAGGGTATTTGTGTAAAAGTGCTTTCACAGCACTTTTCTCTCCACATTTTCCTCATGATTTGGGAGGATTAAAAAAGTGGGCCCAGGGGAGAAAAATTTCTCCCCTGTTTTCTGTCTCTCCTATTTTCCTTCCCCAACCAATCAGTGGAAAACAGTATTTTCCACCCTATTTTCCTCACCCTATTTTCCTCTCCCTAATTTCCATCCTCCCTGTTTTCACCCCAACCAAACACACCCTAAATGTTGTTACATGAGGTTCATGTGAGTTTCAGTCAATAATAGCTCATGAAAAGTAGTCTTAGGGATCAACCTCAATGAGCTATAAGGAAGAATAAGCCCTTCTCCTTAACAACCAACCACTAGACTGCTACATAGTTTGTTGCCTAGAACTAGAAATTAAAACAATTTATTCTAAAATGAGTGGATATTTCAAGTTTTCAACCAAAAAAAAAAAAAAACACAAGCATACTTTGTTGTTTTATATATATAAAAAATCAATAGTTTTGATACTTTTTAGGGATCTTGATATAATTTATTCTAATAATTTCTTTGTATAATAGCTAATGCCATGTGAGTTCCAGTTAGCTCAATTGGTAAAGTCTCTGATGGTTGTATAAGAGATTTGAGGTTCAATTTCCGCCTACACCAAAAACTGATTGGTGTCTTGGTCTGATGATAAAGAGTTATCATTAGGAGCGGATTTCTTAAGTTGAAACTCTCTCTCAAAAAAAAAAAAAAAAATGCTAATGCCGTATAACGTCAGAGTTTTGATGAAGCAACATATGTTGGCTTGCAATGACCTCCCACGCTTTTAAGTTCTTTGTCCAGCACATTAATCTTAGTTTTAAAAGATTAATAGTTTTGCATTTAATTTTATCACTATTTATTTAATAACCTTTGCTAAATTTATTTGTGTTCAAGAATTATTCTTTTACAATATTACATGTGAATGTGAAATTTGTAAATTTATGTCAAAAATAATTTTATTTTTAATTAAAATGATTTTTTTTGAAATATTACCACGCACAATTTTTTAATGCTTGTTTATATTTTATTATTTTCTATTCACTTTATAAAAATATGGAAAATTCATTTTTAAAGTTGTTTAAATTGCTTTATATTTTTTGGGGGGTAAATTTCCATATTTTTTTTATACATTTAATATCTTTATTTGTATTTTAATTAATATTAAATTAATTTTGACGTTATTACAGTTCGACCTTAAAAACCACATCTCCTTTTCTCGGTTTTTTAAATGGTCCGAGTCTGAAAACCATGTTTGGTATATAACTTCACCTCAAAAAAAAGAAAAAACATCGTATATAACTTCTTCTAAATAAATAATAATAATAAAACTTGGTATGTAACATTCTAAAAAAAAAAAAATCTCGGTATAGAAACTACCTTCTCAAAAAATAAAAAGTTTTTTTTTTTTTTTTGAGAAATCTCAAAAAAATAAAAAGCTTAGATTTATAAACTTTAGGGGTTTTCTGTTTTACTAATAAACCATAAGACAGCTTTATGTACTTTTTTTTATGGCAATGCCACGTGCTATTATTTTGTCATCTCACACCATGTTTGCCTCATCGACAATAATCCAAGGCCAGCTCAACGTACTGTGGGGCCTAAGTCGACAACTTTAAGTGAGGTTTATTCTTATACTTTGAATATTAATAGAATATTGATTTAATTTTTGGTTTTTTTTATTTAAAATCTATTTTTTTAGAAAAAAAAATTACAAATTAAAACAAACCCATCGCATTACTCAATGACTATACAACTAAAATAAACACTATTTATCAAATGAAGTAACCAAATACTAAAAAATTATGATTGAAAAGTTTAATAAAACTATATATTTGATATTTCTAAATAGAATTTGAGTATAAATTTATTTACTAGTGTAAGATTAATGAGTTCTTTTAACATTTCTGTGTGAGAGATTAAATGATTGACCCATTCAATGAAAATATTTTTCTTTAACTGGTTTTTTTTTTTTTTTTTTGATGAAAAAATAACTACTTTTTATTTATTGGTGAATATTTAGGGCTTAATTAATATTTCTATTGGTACAGAATATCTTTATTGGTAAAAATTTAGGGGCCTTTTTTCATTGGGGGCCTTAGGCGGTTGCCTATTTGGCTCACCCATTGAGTCGACACTGCAATAATCTTTAAAATTATGGACAAAAAGATCAAATTAATTTTATTTAAATTTCCTTTAAAGTCTATATTGGAACTTTAACTAAATTTTTTGGACGAAAATTTGAGTCTATATTAAATTACAAGAAGCAGGTTTAAGTTCAAAAATTAGCTTTTAAAAAAAAATGACAAATTTTATAACAAATTTCGTTATAGCCAATGACTACAATTCACACTATAAAAATTAACATGCTTATATATTTTGAAAATCTAATTATTGAATTGCATGTTCTTAATGTTCTTAACACATACGTCAATTACGTGCCAATTGGAAACAATTTACTATTTGATTTATAAATTTATTTCTTATGCATAATTTTAAATTACAAAAATTTGAGATTTTAATATTATGCATAAGAAATAAATTTTTCAAACACAAAGGATATAGGATAGAAATGTAATCCAATGGTGAATTTTTCAATATTTACATTTTATAAAATGTTTTTAGTAGAGTTGTAACTATTGGTTACAACCAAGTTTGTAACTAAACTTTAAAAAAAATATTAATAGATAATAATAATAAATAAATAAATCACTCCAAACCCCAAGCTTTAGTATTTGATTATGCATATTTGAGCATTAACATTAGGGGTTTAAAACCTCCAAATTGCTATTTTGGAACCCACCACATACACCAAAAACCATCTTTACCTAGATGTTACTGTACCAAATTTTAGTGAATTTTTTATTCCATTAATTCTTTAAGTTGAAGTGAGAGAAGAGAGACAGATGTGTTAGTTTTATATCATTTTATTAGACAATTTATATTATTGTAATATGTTAATAAAAGATAAGATGTTGGGTAGATGGTAAATGAAATGTTAAAATAGATAAGTAGTTTTTTAGAGGATAAAATGAGTATATTTTTAGATAAGTGGATGTTAAAAGCCTCTAAAAACCACTCCATAGTCCAAACTCCAAAATCCAAACCCCAAACTCTAGTCATCAATTTTGCATAAGCCCATTTGGTAAGAGAATTTAGATATTGCAAAAATGAAGTGAAAATTATGGTTTAAAAGATGTTATGAAAACACTTTTCTTTTTTGGTTGAGAATATTATGAAAATACTTTAAAGCACCAATTATGTAAAAATGTGTTTGATACCATATTTCTAATAACATATTTTTAAAAGTAAAAAACACTATTAAATGTTTGGTATGAGTATGAATACTTGTTTTTAAGAAAAAATGTGTAATGTGTTTTATGTATTGTAAACATCATTTGGATTCCACAATTTTAAAAATAATTACAGTAATCACTTACTCAAATATGAAATATGATACTTACTGCTAAAACCCTGAAATATACTAGGAATGAATTCTCAAAATACAAATATTAAAAAAGAAAAAAAAAATGCAATGTTGAAAGTTGGAACACCCTTAAATTTGAGAACTACAAAGCCTAATAAAACCTCTTAAATTCACTCCAAAGTCCAAACCCCAAATAGACTGCATAATCCTCTTGTCTGTGATTTGATTTATGCTCTTTACTTTTGTGTGACAATGCCTCCATCCTTCATCCACCGCCTACTCATCTCCCCTTCCACTCTCCGAAACACCACCCTCCTCCCCTCTCTCCACCTCAACCTCACCGTCCTCTCACTCCACCACCACCACCACCGCCACCGCTCTCTCTCCTCCACACCCACTCCACCACCGCCACCGCCACCACCACCACCCTTCCACCCCAGAAGCAAAACCCAACTCGAAACCCAGTTCGAAACATGGGTCCAAAACCTCAAACCCGGGTTCACTCCATCCGATGTCGAGCACACCCTTTGGTCCCAATCCGACCCAGACCTCGCTCTCGACCTCTTCCGCTGGACTGCCTTACAACGTGGCTACACTCACACCCACGTCACCTACTTCACCATCATCAAAATCCTCGTCTCCAACAAGCGCTACGGCCTCGCCGAGACCCTCATCGAAGAGGTACTCTCTGGTGCTTGTGACATTAACATTCCTCTTTATAACTACATTATCAAGTTCTGTTGTGATAGAAGATCGCTCTTTAATCGAGCCTTTGATGTTTATAAGAAAATGTATAATTCCGAGAATTGTAAACCCAATTTACAGACTTATTCCATGTTGTTTAATCTGTTGCTTAGAAGGTTCAATAAGTTGAATGTTTGTTATATGTATTTGCAATCGGCTAAGTCGTTGTCGAAGCAAATGAAGGCCGCGGGTGTGATTCCGGATACTTATGTGTTGAATATGATTATAAAGGCGTACTCGAAATGTCTTGAGGTTGATGAGGCCATTCGGGTTTTTCGTGAGATGGGGTTGTATGGATGTGAGCCGAATGCGTATACTTACGGGTATATAGTGAAGGGGTTGTGTGAGAAAGGGAGGGTTGGTCAGGGTTTTGGGTTTTATGAGGAAATGAAGGGGAAGGGTTTGGTTCCGAGTAGTAGTAGTTATATGATTTTGATTTGTAGTCTTGCGTTAGAACGAAGGTTTGAGGATGCAATTGAGGTTGTTTTCAACATGTTGGGGAATTTGATGGGTCCTGATTTGTTGACTTATAAAACTTTGTTGGAAGGTTTGTGTTGTGAAGGGAGGGGCAATGAGGCTTTTGAATTGCTTGATGAATTGAGGAAGAGGGATCGTTCGATGAGTGAGAGGATGTTCAAGGCTTTGTTAAATGAATTGCATTTTCTATGTCGTTAATTGACTCAATATTGCATTCTTCTGAGTTCAATTGAGGACTTCTATTGACTACCACTTCATGACGAGTAATAGTACTTATGTAATTCTGATTCACAGTCTTGTATTGGAATGGTGGTTTGAGGATGTGATTGAGGTTGTGTTTGATATGTTGGGGAATTTGATGGGTCCTGATTTTTTGACTTACAAAACCTTGTTGGAAGGTTTGTTTGGATCAAAAGTTTTGGATATCCTAAAAATGCAATGAAGCATTAAAACACAAGTTATGTCACTCAAGAATGTTGGTATACGAAGTAGCACATTATCGGGAAATTATTGCACACTCCTGAAGTACCATAAATGCGTACTCCCCCCTCTCACATAAATGGTGAGTTCCACCATTTATGTGAGAGGGGGGAGTACGCATTTATGGTACTCTGAGAGTACCTAATAATTTTTCCACATTATCAGTATCTTAAATATCAAAGTACATAGAATGTAAAAGCATCCAAACTCTACTACTGATCAAGAGTTTTGGATATCCTAAAAATGCAATGAAGCATTAAAAGATATTAGTTATGTCAATCAAGAATGTTGGTATAAGAAGTTGCACATCAGTCTCTTGAATATAAGAGTATACAGAATGTTAAAGCATCCAAACTCTACTACTATGAACTAAGTTGAGAATCAATCTTATGTCCCAAGATTTAGGTGTTTTGTGAATTCCATCAGAGCGTGAAAGGATCTTTTTTTCTTTTTTCTTTTTTGCTGGAAGGTTTGAAAGACATATTAGTGAATCAATAGGACACCACTCCGAGAGTCCAAGTATAGGTTTAATTAATAAAGCAAAATGATTTATATAAGTTCTCATGAAGGAGAAAATAGGTTCAATTGTTTCTTTATGGGAAACAATAACATTGTCCTTCATTTATAAGGAACTATTTAATTGCCTTTTCAAATGAAAATTGAATCAACACCGGCTTATTTCTTTAATAAAGAAAAGCTTGCTTAGTTGTTCATCAATCTGCCCTAGCTTTAAAAGAAGAGCTCATGACTCATGATGCATTAGTTCTCTAAGATTTAGCACTATGGTAGAAATTGGTCACGTAGACCAGTTTGAGGATCTTTTTATAAAGGGTTGCAAGATTAAAATTTGAGATGTTAAGGCTGTTTGAATTGTTTGAGTGTTGAATTTAGGAACATCTAAAACAGATTAGATCATATATATGTCAAGGAGAAGAAAAAAAGATGGCAATGATCATGTTGTCATTGACTTACTCGAAGCAGAAGAAAGCAACCAAAACATATATTCCTGCATGCTAATACTTAATTAAGCTTAGTATTCTGAATTCAGTGTCTATTCACTTATGAAAATGCGAACTTTTGAATAAAGACATTGGACTCAGATTTGTATTCATAATCTTTTACAAATCAAAACTAAGTTTCAGAGTGACCAACCTGACCAAACCATATAACGCAGAGCTGTTTTATGAATGTTGAGGCAGGCCTACCTGAATATCTACTTACAGCAGTCCCTGCTAACACCTTCATACAAACATAAGTAATAAAACCTTGAAATATTTTTTATTAGATGAATCAAAATTATATTCACTCAAAAAATATTTTACTGGATGAAGCAAAATTATATTCAATCCAAAAGTGATACATATAAAGAGTATTCCATAGAAAACACAGCACTAGCAGCTACAAAAAAAAATATATCAATCAATAATCATCAAAAAAAAAAAAAAATTGATGGAGATTAAAAGTGTGCATTTGTAGACCTCTTAACACAAGTTGATTAACCTAGTTGTTTAGCCAAGTGATTACTTAGATAAATTATTCAGATCTAGGTTAACACAATAAAATCATATCATGTAAATAATGCGAAAATATAAAGAACACACGATATGATAACTCAGGAAAATCAAACCGGTAAAAAACCTGGAGAGCATTTAACCTAACTATCCTCAAAGTAAAACAGATTCATTATGAAAGAATTGAAGTTTTTACAATAGAACTTAGACCACTAACATCCTATTGCTACCTCGAGTAGAAAACTTACTACCACGACCACATGATAGCTCCGAATCCATGGACTACTTCTTTCTTTAATCCACTGCAACCACAAGTTCTCCTACTTGTGACTTTAAGTTGATTAACCTAGTTTTCACATGCAGATTTATAAAATAAATCTGCATGTGAATTCTGCAATCACTCGATTTCAATTTTACACATAAACACACTTTGAGCTAGCCTAAACCTAGACTTTATGTTTTGATCATGGTTTGCCAACATATTACAAATTGAAGTTCTAATACATTTAGTTCCTAAAGTCTTAGAACCTAACAAAAAGCAAAACGCTACAAAGTTTAGAAAACATAAAATCTTTCGTCTTTTATGATTGAGCTCATTATGTAACTTTGCAACAGAAACCATACTGAAAAAAATTGATAGTAGTGTGTGAAAACATGCTACAGAGACCAAATTTAGGTGTCACACCAGCTGAAAAATATTTGTCACTAAACTCTGAACTACATGTTGGAGAAGAACTTGTACATGCACACCATCAGCATTTCTTGTTTATGGCATGCGCATACACGTAAGAGTTATGTCAATCAAGGTAATGGTATATGAAGTAGCACATTATCAGTCTCTTAAATTTTAGACTACACAAAATGTTTAAGCATCCAAACTCTACTACTAGTGAGCAAAGTTTAACTCAATCTGATGTAACAAGATTTAAGTGTTTTTGTGAGTTACACCATAGTGTGAAAGGGCTTCTTTCTTTTTTTCTGGAAATTTTAAGTGGCATGTTGGTTAATCAAAAGGACACCATTCCAAGTTTAGAACTTCAGGTCCCATTGTTTCATTTAGGTGGAATGTAGACCAGCTTGAGGATCATTTTATAAGGTTTTTGGAATTAAAATTTGAGCATCATAAGGCTGTTTGAATAGTTTTGAGTGTTCAATTTAGGAACATCTAAAATAAATCTGTTCACATAGATCTCAGGGATAAGGAACAAAAAGATGACAAAGAAACGTTGACAAAACACATGCACAAAAGCGCACACATATTAAACATTTATCATTCATATTCCGAAGAGGTATTTTATCAAACAATTGAACAGTAAATCAAAAGCATAATTTGTGCATAAAATCACTTGCAATCTCTCAATGCCTAGAATTTTTAAGACTTGGCTCAATAGAATGCTTTGAGCTTACAAGATATTGTATTTGTAGAGACCAATTAAAATTAAAATCCACACTGTAAATACTCTTTCCCTAATCCAATTGTAAATTGTAAAATAAAATAAAAAAAATTCACCTCTTAACAAGTTCTTTAATGAGGTGGGACTTGGGAGCATATATTTTTTTCCCCTCTGACAAAATTGGACCCAGATCCATTAATCCGCTTTTGAACCCAAAGGAAAAATTATGGATATGGGTCTAGATTTAGACTCCGAGAAAAATTGATCAAACTTGTACTCTGCTCATTGAATTATTAGGTGATGGGTCGGGTTAGGTCTACAAAAGCATTAGATGGTTAATTTCTTTTTAGGTTGCGTTTGGGATAAGCTTATATTGGACAGCTTTCTTTACTATTTAGCTTATTTTTGTTATTGTTTATAAGTCTCATTACACTTTTTAGTACTATTCATAGATTTTATTGTATTATTTCAGTTAACTTTTAGTTTTATCTATAGTAGTTTCAGCAAAAAAATTTCAATTTCAACTAAATAAGTTATTTCCAAACATTAAAAAGAAAAATAAAGGTATTTTTTTTTTTCACTTTCCACTCTTTTTATTTTTATTTTTAAGCCTTCTTCTCTGCCTTACTGTGTCTTTCAATTTACACTCTACATTCACTCACAGTCACACATCACGATTTGCTGTTTTATTATTTTATTATTTTCTTTCTTTATTCAAAGTCAAGAGATTTTATTAGTCTAAAAAGTTTGTGATTTAATGCTGATATTTAAAAACCCCCTCCCCCACTTCTTGTTAGGAAATAAATTTTCTTTTAAAAAAAAATAAATATTTGCTCTGTCTTTTTAAAAATAAAAATAAAAATTCTACCTCAAAACTAAAATCTAGGTTCCATCACCATTTACTAGCATAAATGTTACAAATTACATATATTTAGAAAAAAAAAAAAAACTTAGGTACAGTATTTAAATACTATTCTTTAGGTTCTCCTCTTAAAATTCAACTATGTGGCTTTTTTCTCATATGATGAAAGTGTATTTTTAGTTAAATACAGCCACATGATTGAATTTTAAGATGGGAACTTGATGAACAGTACCTAAGTGTATTGTACCTAAGTTATACCTTTAGAAATATACAAAAGATCACTTTGTGGATACCATCCGTCAAAATTTTATAACAAACTCCTATACTCTCTAAATCTTACCTAGAATTAGATGTGTTAACCAAATCGGAAATCACCAATAGAAGTAGGTTATTATACAATAAAGAGTCAATATTGGGACAATCAATTTACATCAAACATTCATAGAATGATTACACGGTAAAATACTAAAAGTTAAAAGTTATAAAATGGGTTTGTGACAAAATAATGACATCTAAGGAGCTTAAGATGCCTCATTTTATAAATGATTTTGAGGATTAATTTATGTGATCTTATTAAAAAAAATAAATTAAATTGATCTCCTTATGTAACATTTTTTATGATAATTCAAAAGGTACAACAATGGAGGACGAGAGATTTGAACACTAATTCTCCTTATAAAAGAAAACATGATATGTTATCGCATGACAAGGCTCATCTTACCATGTAATTTTAAGTTCTCTTTAGAGCACAATAAAAAATAAAAATAAAAATAAAAAAGTTATGATGAATAATCCAAGCCAATTTTTATTTTCAATAAAAATGGAAAAGATAATGGAATTGGTGTAACGATGCAAATTTTTCAGGTAGAATTTCTCTAATATGATTTGAATCAATTCATCATTCAAGAAACCATATCTCTGTGTTTTCAACAAAGGTGTCCACGATTCAAATCCTCCCTCTAATTATTGAATATTACATATGTGTGTGTGTAAAATAAAAATATTTTGAAATTGATTTTCAAACTTTTCGGTTTGGAATGGACCGAAAAGGCCAAACTAGACCGAAATGGATCGAATGGGACGAACTGGACCAAATGGACCACATGAACCGAACAGGAACAAAATGGACCAAACTAGACCCGAATGGACTGAAATCGATTGAACAATATCTATATGTGGGCAACTCAGGCATGGTGATAAAAGAGTATAGAACAAAGTTTATGAATTTCAAAATTTCAAGAGAGGGTCAAGTAAGGAAAAGCAATGTTGGTAGAGTCAACTTCTTTTACTCTAACAGTAAGAGGCACTTAGAGCATCCACAGCAGGTATGGCAAATGTGTCAAATGCCAAATATTTGGCACATTTACCACACCAAACACAAAAATGGTGCTTTATGAGATGTGTCAAATCTCAAAAATTATACAACATAGCTACAGTACCGTTGCAAATTTGCAACAGTACGGACAAATGTTGCAAAAATTTTATTGTTTTATATTCTCTTTTCTCTCTCCTCTCTCTTCATTTTTTCTTTTCTCTTCTCTCTCACTCTCCGGTTCCCTCTCTCTTCTCCCTATACCGATTCCCTCTCTCTTCAACCAGTCCGGGATGTTCACCGGCAGCGACGACGGCGTAGCTCCGACGATGACAGCGCGCTCCGCCACGCTCGAGCAACCACGCTCGATCTCACCCATGCTCCAGCCACGCTCGATCTCACCCACGCTCAGTCACGCTCGATCTCGCCGATCTCACCCCGAGGCCGCCGTCGATCTCACCCTCTTCCCTCTCCTCTCTGTCCGCCTTTCACTCTGCCTCTCTCTGGTTGTGGGTTTTTTTTTTTTTGGCTACAATTTGGGTTGATCTGATGGTGGTGGTGGGCTATGGGCTATAGGCGGTGACAATGGCAGTGGTGGTGGGCTGTGGGGGTGATGGCCGATGGTGGCTGTCAGTGTTGTTGATGAGTGGGTCGGCGATGACGATGACGGCGATGAAGATGGTGGGTTTGGAGTTTGGGTTATGAAGGTTTTGGGTTTGGAAATGGGTGTGGGTGAGGGTGTGGAGGCGGTGGGTTTGTCGGGGTTTGTGGTTGAGGTGGTGGTGGTGGTGGGGCTTCCGATTTGGTGTTGGTGGGCTATGGGTTGTGGGTCAAGGTTGGTTGCGGTAGCGTTGTGGGTTTTGGTCTGGTGGTTACTTGAGTTTGTTTGTTGATGGGTTGGTTGGGTTGGGGTTTTGGTCCGGTGGTTGCTTGGGTTTGCTTTGAGTTGTGTTTTTGGTTGTGGAGGATGTGGTGGTTGTGTGGTGGTGGCTGTTGGTTGTTGGCAGATGGCTGTTGATTGTGTTGATGAGTGTAAATATTATTTTAATGTATAGAATGGAATTATAAAACATCTGATAAGTGGGATGTTGTAAAATGATGTAGTAAAATAATAAAGTAGACCTTTGGTATGGTAAAATAGCATAATTTTTGTAACATCTGCTACGAATGCTCTTAGGGATTATATAAATTTGAGGGTGGAGCAGCTGGAGCCCCATATCGTAAGTTTGTAGAAAAGAGTCCATAAAGCAAATGGGGAGTACATTGGGCATGGGGAGTTTTTCATGGAATGAGATATATTCGAGTAGTCCAAAACTCCAAATGAAAGCTTGAGGCATGAAGTGAAAAATGGAAAGCTAAGGAAAACTTTGAGAAAAAAAGCATAAAAATGGTGGAGGTGACAGCCTAGAGAAGACTGTCAGAAAAAAACAGATGACTACGGGAATCCATGATTGGAATTGCTTAGGATTTGGAAACATTTGGACACTTATAAAACACTTTCGGACCTAGTGAAAGTGTTAATTTCCCAAATTGGCCTACCTCAGGAACATTTAAGGTTACTTCTAGTCTATTTAAAATTTTTCTAAGCCCTTTTATTTTTATTATTCGATAGCTATAACAATCGGTCACAACAATCTTTTATAACTGCATTACATAGGATAATAACTCACCCTACATTGAGTAAAAACTCCCAAGTTTTTTTTTTCTTTTTATTTTACATTAGATTGTGACCAGGTAAGAAAAGATTGTGTCTAGGTAAAATATGATTGTAGGCTCTAAGGAAAAAAAAATCCCCCCCCCCCCCCCAAAGAAAAAAAAGAATTTTTTTTTATAATAATTTCTAGAGTTAGGCCTCCCTCTTCCAAAAACTTAGACCCCCTTAGCCTATCCCAACCAGCAGTTACTCAACTCAAAAACTTAACAAAAACAAAACTTTAAAATAAAAAATCATAATCAGCCTAGTATTAGAATACTAGCATCGGGTGTTCTAAATGCTGAATATTTATTAATATTTAGAACACCAAATACCAAAAACACTACTGTTCAAGACATTTCAAATGATATATTAAAGTAGCAAAAGTAATTTTTGGTTTGTGAAATTTTTTTTTTTTTTTTTTTTTGGCAATAGCTTATGCTCTTAAGAAACAATATTATTTAGTGTTTTTTTTGTCGTTGTTGGTAGATGATTACATCTTAATGTATTAAGAAACAATGATTTTGTGTATTTATCTTGGTTGATAGTTTGTTAATACTATATGGATACCTATTTGATTTTTTTTTCTTATACTTCGGCCCCCCTAACTTTAAATCTTAGGTTCACCCCTGCTTTGATGTGAGTTCAATTTTTCCCTTTCTTTTTTAATTGTAATTTTGTTGAGTTTTATTATTTTTTGATTTTTTGAGATATATTTTTTGGTGTTTTGGATTGTAGGATAGAAAAAATTGGGTTTGAGAAAGTTTGTTTAAAACTTAAAGAATAATTTCCAAGTTCTATATACTTTTTAATGATACACAAAATGTTATAAATAAATTTTATTAAAAATGAATATTTAGGCTAACTTATTGTGAGAGACCACACTACTTGAGGGGTGCTCTGAAAAAGAGATTTGGGTGCTTAGGGCACCTCTCTTTTGGGTAATTGTGTAGAGTCGCCACTTATTTTTTATTAAAAAAAATAAGAAAAAATAAAATACAATTCACAAGTCTAAAAATTTTTCAAATTCATTAATGAATTATACAAAGACAACTGGGTAGAATAACTTTACAAGGCTTTGGTCCTAAATACAATCTATGTAAATATTACAAAGTTTTGATCCTAGTTACAATCTACCAAAACAAAAGATAAAACACTAGTCTATTATCCAAAAACCTAAGTTCGGGGGCAAGGTTACGGAATGGGAAGGTGTCAGGCACCTATTCTGCCCAGACGGAGTCTAGTCTTCTAGACTCTAATGACCATTATATACCCTTTTGTATGATGTTAAATGATATGCTATAATACATGTAACAAACACTTACATGAAAAAATTAATTTAAACAAATTCATCTTATGAATATGCCCTCTTCTCAAAGAAAAATCAGATATGTTTTTTGAAAGTTAAGTAAAATGAAATTTGATGAATAAAAAAATCAGATCTGTTTTGTAAGGGATAAAAAATGGGATTTGATTAATAAAAATCAGATCTATTTTGTAAAGGATAAAAAAAAAAAAAAGATTTTTGGTTAACAAAAATCAGATCTGTATTGTAAGGGATAAAAAAAGGGATTTTTAAAAGAGGATTCATATTCATAATTCAAATCTATTATGCATGCATCACATATTTATGGAATGACATAAAAAAATAAAAAACCTTAACCTAACTATTAATTCATTTTTTGAAAATTCAAAATCTGCAGTTTTTTTATTTAAGATGAAAACTATTTCAGAAAAAATTTTAGATCTGTACTTAATGAAAATACATATCTATTTTGTATGCTTGAAAAATTCAGATCTGTATTTAATGAAAATACAGATCAGTTTTTAACCAGAAAAATTTCAGAAAAAATTTAGTGAAAATACAGATCTGTTTTGTGACCAAAAAAATTTTCAGATCTGTATTTAATGACCTAAAAAAGTTTTCAGAAAAATTTTCAAATTTGTATTTAATGAAACTACAGATATGTTTTTTTACCAGAAAAATTTTCAGATCTATATTTAATGAAAATACAGATCTGTTTTTTTTTTTTTTTTTGTTATTTTTTAGAAAAAAGTTTTGGTGATTAATTGCAGATCTTGAATTTAAAGAAAAATTAAATCACGAACATGTTAATCAATTAGCAAAAACCATGCAATGAATAACACAACATATCAATTAAGAGAAAAGAAAAATAAACACAAGAACGAAATTAAATACCTACTTGCATGAGCGTACCCTTCAATGAAAGAATATTTTAGAAATTAAAGAAATTTTCACTTCTTTGAGGTCTAAAATACTTTACTTAGAAAAAAGAAATTCTTAAAGTCAAGGCTTCCAGAACATAAAAGGAGCAGAGAAGTTAGAAAAAGAAGGCCCTGAATTCTGATCTTTTTCCTCTATTTATAGAGGTTGGGATGCTTAAAAAATAAGCTAAATAAGATCAGATACGAATTGGAACGCGTCCTTATCTCTAAAAATTCGAAAAAGATAGGTTTTATCTTAATCAAAAGGTTCTCGGACCGGGCCACACATTTGGGCCAATCGGCACTTAGGAAGTGCCGACTGGCCCTTTTGGGTGCCGAGCCCCCTTTTAAATTTTGGTTCGATTTGGACTCTTTTTTTGAGGATTTTTGCCCCTGGAATTGCACCTAGACGCATTTTTAATTCATATTCTAAAAATTAATCCTTTTTTTCTTGATAATCAGGTCTTTAAAGTAACAATTATCTAATAGATAAATATTCTAAAAAAACTTAATCATCCACAATTTCTTTATTATCTGATTATCCACTTTATTCCCATGCAAGCTGGCTTATTTTTGACAAAAACCAACAACCAATCACAGAATTATTTAATTAATTTTAATTGTTTAACCAATTAGATTTAATTTAAATTAATCACGCATGATCGGTTCCACCCAAACAAAATGCATGCAGACCGTCAAAACTTGATCATGTGATATCTTTCAATCTGACATATCGTCGTGACCGTTAGAATCTCAAGATCATTTTTATGATATGCAATAAAAGAATTAATGCAAGTAATGCAACTATGATTTTTTCGGGTATATGAATGGTCATTCTAGCTATCTTCCAAGATTAAATTATGGGTGCAAAATCGAGTGTCTACACTACCTTTCCTGAGAAAAAAATGTATTGTTTTCATTTTGATACGATATAAATTATATATATTACATTTGTGATTATTCTTATAATAAATGAAAATATAAGTATAAAGTATATTACTTTTTTTATTAAATTAGTCCAAATTGCAAATAATAATAATAATGAGACCACCCTAAAAAAACTATCACGCACAATGCGTGAGTCTATGACTAGTTTGTATAATAACGCATACATGATTGAACCACAAGACGCAAATATTAAACCAATGAAAGAAGATGTAAAACGGGGGCAGTTGCTTGACACTATATGTCTCTTTTGTAATCAACATCAAGAAGCAATCTAGCATGTTCTTTTCTATTGCCCTTTTGCAATAATTACTTGGTCCTTCACTAAGGGTCATTAAATTTTAGAGATGTAAAATTCTTTCCCATTCATGAATGGGCGAAGAATTTCATTTACCTAATAAAATCTTTGGATTCCCCTTAATGATGAACAGAAAATGAATCATTTTTCAAAAAGAATTTTCTAAAAATCAATCTTACTTTTTTTTTTTTTATGTTTTATAGTAACCTTAAAATGAGTTGGAAAACTATCTCTTGACTTTCTTTATTTAGCTTCGCATGAGATAAAGTTGTTTTTAAGAAAAATTTTATCAAGAAACAACTCTATCTCATGTTAAGTTAAATAAGGAAAGTTTAGTTTTTCATTGACCCATTTTTTTTCTAGTAATACCAAACACTGAAAAATGTAGAAAACTATCTTTTTTTTATTGAATCAAATGGAGCGTAATATTCTCATTACATGTGATTTGTTATGGTGGTGCAGAAATAGAGCTGTTTTTGAAAGTACTCAATTTAATCCAATGGAAGTAGCTGATAGGATCAACAAATGGTACGCATATCATATGAGTGCTTCGGTTCTAAGTCATTTAACATGAGTCCCTTGAAGAAATCTGTTGGGACTAATCAATCTGGTTGGGTTAAATAATTTAACCCAACCAGATTGATTGTTGCAATGTTCAATTTAACTTAAATTGAACATTGCAACGGTGTTCAATGACAAGACAATGGTGGTTGTGGTAAAGAATTATGGGGAAAAGCAAAAGATGCATGGCTAGCTACTAATCAAGCTTTGGCTTCAAGGGCACAAATTTTTGTGATTTGAAGGGGACTCACACATCATTAAACCATTGAAAGAAGATCCTCTAGATATACATTGAAGAATCAAATCACTCGTTACAGATATGAAGGGCCCATAACTGTCTCTACTTTCCTCATCTAGGCTTTTGTTCAAGGGGTAAGATAGCCTGGGCATTGGTTAATTTGTTTTTAATTACATAAATCAATAAAACAAAATCAATGTTATCCTTTATACAAATAATTAATTTTAATTAAAAAACATAATATACTAGAATTCTACTAAAGTTTTTTATATACTGGTGGCTAACCAGTGGTAAAAATTCAAAAATAAAAAGTTAATATATGATATACATTTAACTCATAAGTACCAATAAAGTCATATTAAGGAATTTATAATAAGTTCTCAAAAAAAAAAAAAAAAAGGAATTTATAATAAAAATATACCTAATTTAATTAGAATTTATTAAGAGAACATCAAGCCCAATTTAATTAGGATTTGTTGGGTGTTTGTGTTTGGTTATTTCATCTAAAAAGACTGAGTTGTTGTATTAAGAGTTCTGATTGATTAGTTTAAAGTTTAAACAAACATGATTTAGTACCATCTGTAACTCTAAAACCAAATTATAAATATAAACTTTCAAGAACTTATGTAACAATACTAAAAATAATTAACAAAAAAATAATAAAAACTCCATTTTAAAGTTTTATATATAGATATATTATTATGTTTTGCGTGCTCTCAGATTTTTTTTAACCTATGGCAAGAAAAGAGAACTTCTAATATATCTATATAAAACTTTAAAATGAAGGGTCTCATGTGCTTTGAAAACAATAATTTTTAAAAAAAAATTATTAAAAAAAAAAAAAAAAAACAGAGAAAATACTTTTCTGGCATAGATCGTGTAACCTTATTCCTTATCCAACTAATAAAATGGTTGTTTCTTTAAAATAAAATAAATTTAAAAAAAAACTAATAAAATGGTTTACTTAAATAAGGTTAGGCTTCACACAGGTTTCGTTTTATAGCATATATAGCCCATAGACACAAGCTCAACGCAAAATATAGGATAGATCTCCCCAAACACACTGCAATTGACCTTAGAAATGATACCTTGATAACCTTGCTTTGACATGGGAACTTCACAGACAAACATTTGCCTAGAGAAATTTAGAATGTGTACTAACCAATCAAAAAAAAAAAGTTAAGCTGTGTATTTTACCAATAAAGAAATTTAATGATGTTGAAAAACCACCAAAAACCTTTTGCCCGTCTTCTACTCTCTCTTCTTCCTCCCTATTAGGATTCTAATGGTCTTCTCTCAAATCTCATCTAAAACCTCACAAAGTTTCAACTGGACATCCAAAGCATAAACCACAGAATTCAGCTGCAACATTTAATTATGCATGAGATGTGTCCAACATCAAACTGGGTATAAGATGACTGCACAGAACAAAGCATTCCAAGGCTCTAGTAAAAACCATGATTTTCCCACAGCCGTCATTAAATCAAGCTTTCAAAACTCGATTCAACATTAATGCTCATTCCGAACAACTGCAAGTAGGAACAGCATTCACCAATTACTACAACCTTTATGCTCATTCCAAACAACTGCAAGTAGGAACAGCATTCACCAATTACTACAAACTTTTAAAACAAATGAAAGAGTCAAACCCAGTAGTAAGCATTACCATCCTGCTCCCCTCTAATCAAAGAAGTACCATGATCACAAATCTATAAAATGCCTCAGAAAAGCAAACACCCACTCTACAGTTCTTTTATGAAATGGAGACTACAAAGCATTATTAACCCCCCACCCCCAACTCCTCCCTTTCTCTGTTTAGATTAAGAACATACTATTCAGAGTTGTTATATAGTCTAGAGCAAGCTAAAAGTAGTTAAGCACATCACGTGCCAGATGCCACCTCAAAGCCTCATGCTTTTTCCATTTTCACCACGATACATAAACATTTATTAGGTGAAAGAACTTTAGCAATATTATTTTGAGACCATTGGCATTTGGACCAGAAACTAGCAAAAGAACACAGTCAAGTATTCTAAACATGAACTTTTTTCTACTTCTACTAACTCAATGGATAAGAAACCCAGATCCAGAAATAAATAACTTTAAGTTTACCATACTAATAAGAGGTCAGACTTTGGTGTGGGGCAGCTTCTCCTGAATCCCGCAGGAAAAAAAAAGCCAGACATTTATTAGGTTTACCATAATAATCATGATTTAATATTGCCATATTGGTACCGGATACACTGTTGGGATATTTAATCGCAGACTAAATGCTTGAAAATAAACAGATTTCGCAGCCAATTCTTTTAGGAAAAGCAGCTAAAACCAAACTAGAAAGAAGAAAAAAATCTACATACTTAAAATATGGCATCCCCTGTCCCCCTTTTTATTATCAACAAGCAAACACATAAGAGGGCAACAAGGAAAATGCTATAAAACTACATCAAATATTACTGCTACAAATTGACGTGACAATGAATGCGATTGATGCCACTTCAACAACTACGAAAATAAATAAATATCCGAATAACCCTTTTTGTGATTGGTAATTGGTAATACATCCATTTGTAAGGCAATAAAATTAGTGGTATCTAGCATCACTCAATGTTAAATGACATGCAATAAATGTGCTCAATTTAATAGATCAAATCACAGCAACAGATACTACTAATCCAAAAATAAAATCACAGCAACAGATACAAATGCAAAATGTAAAGTAAGCATAATATAATTTCATAGATTCATACGATCACTAATTGGTCCATGACAAAACACAATTCCACTATATTCATCAAAAAAAACAAAAAAACTCACTTGTTCGAAACTAGTAGCAGCTAATACACATGAGTTTCAATTAAATTCTTTAAAAAGTAAAAAGAGCAGAACTCAGAGAAGATATGTACAGGAACAAGTGAAAGTTTGGGCAAGCTAATCGTGGATTACACAGCAGGTATGTTGGAGAAAGAGAAGCCTTTGTAACCCTTATAAGCATAGTAAGCAATCCTCGTATAGTAAAACCCCGGAATGAACAAGATCGAACCCAATATTGCAAAGAACACACCTAATTAAAAAAAAAAAAACCCAACAAAGAAAAATAAAAAAAATCTCAGACCCAGAACACAAAAATCTAGTCAAAGTAGAAAAACACAAAGTGGGTATTGAGTGAAAAAGCTAAAAAGGTACCGTGGGCACGGTCGCCGCCGATGTGGTTGACGGCCATGAAGATGCCGATGATGATTCCGAGAGTGCCGAAGACAAGGAGAGACACGGCGAGAGCGATCTCTTTGATTGGAGCCTTGTTGTTCATCGTGTACGAGGTTTCCATCATCATGTCCTCGTCTGTAATCGAAAACGCGTGGTCTACGTACGCCATTTTTTCTTTCTTTCTTTCTTTCTTCTTGTTCTTCAGATAGATAGATAGATACGGAGAGATTTTGGGTTTGAATTTGGAGAAATGGTGAATTGAACAAGGTGGTGTGGTGTGGGGTTGGTGATGTTGACACGGCTCCTGATTTTTTATTAGAGTTTTTTTTGCTTAAAGTTGAAGAAGAAGTTGAGAAAAGTACTGTAGAAACAATGACTTTTCTAAGAGTAAAGAAAGTTCTTTTAATGGTTGTGTTAAATGTTTAAGAGATATTAGCTATGCAATGATGTGTTATCTGTATATGTGTGGACTCTACCTCTGGCTTATTCTTTACTTTTGTGTGCAATTGTCCAATCCAAAGTCCAATCCTCACCTAGTATTCTCATACTGGGTGACCCACTACGCTTCCAGCCCACAGAAAATTGAAAGTTGGGTCCAGAGAAAGAGGTCCAAAGAGTAGGGGAGGATTGAAATTCTAGTTTTCTTTTTGGTTAAGAGGCACAATAAAAATTCATAACAATTTTCAAAACATCCCTTAATTTGGGTTATTAAAAACAAATTTTAAATGGTAGATATAATTGTTGTTAATTTTTTCTGTAGCTTTATTGTTGAAACTATCTAACGTGGTCAAATATTTTTGGTTCCAAAAGCTTGTAACATATTTGACAGTCAAAAAAAAAAAAAAAAAATTTCCTTAAAAAAATTTATTTGACTGTTAAATATAAAACCAGAAGAAATTTTTTTCCCTTTTTCACTATTTAAATAAAGAAAAAATTTGACTATCAAGCTTTATGGAGAATTTTTTTTTCTCTTTTGTGGTCTCTTACTAAAATAGTTACAGCTTTCATCAATATAATTTTCAGTGAAATATATTAGTTAATATATTTATAACTAAAAAAATATTATTTATGAAATTATTAGTAGTCTATGGAGAATTTTTTTTATTCAAAAGTTGAATATTGGACATATAATACAAACTTAATACAAATAATTGTGTGATGATTGTGATTAAACCTACAAACTTTTGAAGGAAAGTCCAATAGTTTATTTTGTGATAATGCCATTATTTTTTATTTATTTATAAATAATTCCACGATTGAAACTATATATTAGTGGAATATTGGACATGATTTTTATTTTCCAAATGTAAGAAGTGTAAGCCCAATTAAACACTTGGGGTCTCTTTTTCAACTCAATGCTCTCACTGATGTAACATTTGGGGTCCAACTCAACGTGTTTGAGTGCGGTACAATTGGTATTGGAGCTTGCATAAAGGACTTATCCGGATATGTCCCCAATTTCGGTATCACAAAGGAGAATATAATAACAAAGAGGAATGTGTTTGATGCTTCCATGATAGAAACTTTTAGATCAAAATATGCTGACAATAAAGGCCTTGAGAATCAAAAACAACCTTCAAGCATTGAAACCTTATCAACCTTCATACGGACACACTTTGTTGCTGTAACTAAGGATGAATCAGGACCAGAGAAGCTATACACAGTGAATCTGCGTCCAAGAACCAACTCACCACAACCACAATCATCTTTCGGAAATCCTTTTTCCATTGCCATAACAATACCGATTTTGAAAAATGGGAATAAGGGTCAAGGTCTTGTGCGCCAGGTTCGAGAGGGAATAAGTAAAATCGACAAAGATTACGTGAAGAAACTCAGAGAAAGAAGTTAACACTTGAGTAACCCAACAGAGCAATGCTATACTTGACTTCTTCACACTTGAGAACGAAGTCCCACATTGAATAATGATGAAAATAATTAATAGTTTATATAACATAATTGAGCATATACTAATTGAGCTTTAGCCTTTTGGGTTTTGGGTCACCTAAAAGGCCTAAGCCTTTTTGGGCTTAGTAAAATATAATTTTTTGGGTCAACATTTTTTGTATTTTTTGTGTTCTTTCTTAGTCTCTTACTAAAATAGTTACAACTTTCATCAATATAATTTTCAGTGAAATATATTAGTTAATATATTTATAACTAAAAAAATATTATTAATGAAATTATTAGTAGTCTATGGAGAATTTTATTTATTGAAAAGTTGAATGTTGGACATATAATACAAACTTAATAGAAATAATTGTGTGGTAATTGTGATTAAACCTACAAACTTTACAAACTTTTAAAGGAAAGTCCAATAGTTTGTTTTGTGATTTTTATTTTCCTAATGTAAGAAGTGTAAGCTCAATTAAACATTATGCTATATTTGTTTTACAGCCATTATTTAGTAAATATTACAGGTCATAAACTTATTATATATTAAATTATTTATATTATAATTTTAAAATTATTAATTAAATTTTTATGATGTTGTTGGTTTGACCATCGATCATATCAGAGAATCAAGAACCACTCTCTTTTTCTTTTTTCTTTTTTTGAGAACACTGAATATTTTTAATATACACATACGAAGAGAGGGGAGAAGGTTTTTTAAAGATCCAAAACGGCCTGAACCACTCTCCTTTCTCATTTTTTGACCAGTCTGATTTTCAAAACAATAAATAAATCTAGCCATAAGGATCGATGAGTCAACCTATGGTCACCTACCTGATTAGATTCACACGAAAAAGAAAATATCATCTGAGCTCTTAACGCTTGGTTTCGCTCCTCATCTTCTCTAACTTATCGACCATAGTGACTTTAATTGTTAGGACAACCTTAACATTACTTTGACCTTATTTTTTGTTGGTAGAATAGAAATAGAGATCATGGAGCAAAACGATAAATTAGGGCAGTCCACTTTACAATTTATGCCTTGAAGTAATTACAAGTTATAACCAATAAGGGGGATTTTTTTTTGAGAAATAATTATACTCTATCCGAATCTTAAGTGTATGTGTGTGTAAAATTTCTTTTAGAGACTTGAATCTTGACCTTTGTCTACTACACCCTACATGCACTTATATTTTATGGAGTGATTATCGTGCCAAGGATACACGATGATACTAATAGGGGAGTTTTTTTTTTTTTTTTTTGATGGGACCAATAGGAGAGATTTGAACATTGGATGTCATGAAAATATTATAAAGTGTCACTCAAGTCATAAATGCAATGCTACTTTATAGTTTTTATTTTGTGAACTCACTGATGCAATATTAGAGATTATGATGGATTATGAATTATGGTTCATGTGCAAATGAATATCCAATAGTAATGATTGATATATATATCATTTGTTATATCTCATATATGTGGTTTGAATTACATATTAAAAAATGTTAAATTACAAATTGCACCTTCTAACTTTGCTTAAAATTTAATTTAGTCATTTGACTTCACTTTTATTCAATTCAATCATTTAACTTTCAATTTTTTTCAATTCAGTTATTTGTTAGTTTCAATTAAACCCAAGTAACAATACGGAAGCAAAACTAGGACAACCAATTTTAACCAAAGGAAAGAAGAAGAATAAAAAGGAGAAGTAGGAGGAAAGACATCAGAATGGATATTAAAATAATGAGATATTGGTACTTGAAGACACTGCTACTAAAATTACAAATTTGAACAAAAAAAAATGATTTTGCAAATGAATACCAAATAGACACCACCACAAACAAAATCATAAGTGAAACACTGGAGAAGAAGACTAATAAGGGCCAAAACATCATCCTCACACTCGCACCTCCAGATTTTGTGCACAAATAAAATAACAACAACGAAAACAAGGAAGTCTTAGTTACCACTAACCATTTTATCTAAAGTTAGGTAAAACTGATTTTTTTTTTTTTTTTTTTTGTTGTTGATAATTCGATAATTAAGGGAGGGGGGGTTTTGAACCTTAAATGTCTATTTTAGAAACTCCAGGATTTGCCAACTAGTTGAGCAACAAGGTTCTTGGAAAATATAACTGATTAGTTAACATGGACTAAATACTTAATTGGCAAGTCCAATAAATCTTAACAGAAAATTCAAATTACATTTACAGCTTAAAATTGTAAATGATATCCATAATATTAATAGTAATGGAAAACTATATTACCTGAAAAAGGATAATCAATATTACAAGGATGACCCCAATTGACATTGCACCTCCATAATAAAATACAAATGACTTGCTCAGAGGGGATGCCAGGCTCATCAAAACTATTCCCAGGATTAAACATATTATGCGATACAAAAAAAATTCTGCAGAAAAAAACAACAAAGTAATGGAATAAGTTACTAGTTTCATAGATATGGTAGGTTAAAAAGGTATCCATAGATTAAACAAAAAACAATTACCTTCTTCAATGGACACCTCAAAGGGTTCTAAGGAAGAACCAGCAGTCCGTATATCTAAGATCCTGTGATCAAAAGGTGACATGGACCTAACCCAAGATCCCTTAACAACTTTCTCCCACTGACCTTGAGGGCACATCCCGACGCCAAGAGAGACATTCCTGCAAAGTAAACATTCCACTCTTATTTACTAAAAATATGCTTTTATATTGGTAACATATGCTTCAACCATTATTTGACTCAACTAGTAATATTTCTAACCACTTAAAAATGAATATTAAAAAAAATTACTTAATTGTTAGCTGAGAATTGAGACAGACGGGTACCTCATTAATAAAGTCAATTCTGCATTATACTCTTAAAATTAAGATATCAATTAAAATTATTGAGTTAATGTAACCAAATTCAAAATCTCTGTTATTTGAGATTGTTACTACAGCTATACAGCCAAGATCGCTCTTCCACATGTGTACTTCCCACATATTTAAATAATGGATTAGACCAAGTAGTAGAATTCTTTATCTTGAACAAATATAAAATTGCTACATGTCTGCCAACTTCTCCAAAGCAACAGCAACACTAAAAGGAATTATAACCTCAAGAATACGGAATTATACTACAGAAACCTATTTTTCCCATCCAGTCAAATCAGTCTTTAGGTATGCAAAGTCAGGTGTGAAAACCGCACGATATGATGACTTACCTATGGAAACAAACCTCGGTTTTCGACATACGAATGCTTGGATCTCTTTGTGATACATTCACCTTCACTACGTGGGCAAATTTTCTGAGATTTTTAAGCCTTGGCAATCCCCGTATATGAACTCTTTCACAAACCACTGAAGTGCCAGGCTTTGAACCGGTAGAAGTATTTACTCGCAAGCCATGAGATAGCTGCAGCCTAGTAGATTCACCAACAACTGCAAAAAGCAAAAAAAAAAAAATCATTACCCATCTACCCATTCAAAAGCCACACCAATTTCTACCTCCAAATGTACCTAACAGAACTCTCATTCCCCTAAAACTTAATTTCTCGAGCCTACCTTTTGAAAACCAAACAGAGGGCATAACATCCAAACTTGGTATCTAAGAATCAAATTTGCATCACAAAAAAACTGAAATGGAACACTTAATTCTATCAAATTAACTGATTCAAATGCCATTGCATAATGAAAAAGATCATAGATAATTTTCCTTACCACAAACATTCTAACATTTTACAACAAGAAGCAAAAATATCAAACATAATTTTACCTAAATATCTGTTACTAATCAACTGGCTGTAAAATGGTATTTTGTCATTGTTTGCCCTAGAAAGATAAAAATGACATTTTTTTTCCCTCAGTTTTCTTTGACACCAAACAGAACCATATAGGAAGGAAAAAGAAAAAGAAAATCCAATTCTACTATTTAATGCTTTCAATTACTAAATACAAATTTCAATATAATAAATAAAATAAAATAAAACCCTAGATTGCGAAATAGAACATGTAATGGAAGAAATGGTACCCAAAGAAGGTTCAGTGGCGGAGGCAATGGAAGCCCAGGCAGAAATTGCGAGGAAGAGAAGGCAGGCAAAGCCGGCGGAGATCCGAACCGGTTTTGCAGAACCCATCATTTTCTGGGTTTTCGAGTGGGAAAGGTGGTGGGGTTTGAAAATACGGTGAAGTGGGGAGGGTAGTTCTGCTATTTTGCAATGCGCGCTACAGCTTTAATTGGGCCTAACCGACTTTAATCCAGCCGTCTAGGTTGGATGGCCATGGCCCATGGGCTTTTCTTCTCAAACCCCAGTTTTCAATTCCAAGTCCTCAACTTTGTTTCCGATTATTCTTTAGAAAATAAAAAGTAAAAAATAAAAAATAAAATTCTATAAGGATGTGGTCTAAAACTCAAGTTTCACTCCTCCAATCCCAACATAACACATCATCGTATTACATATTAAAGAATAGATATAACCACACTTAATTAATTCTCATACCTATTTGAAAATCTAACTTAACTATGAATTTATTAAAATGTTATTATGTGTGGTAGGATATATTAAGTTTTAAGTAAAAAATTAATGTGGCAATCTCTTATTAGAGGGTATAAAGCATGAGTTTTACAACTCATCCTTAATAAATTCGGTCTCTTTTGAAAATTACAAGTAATATATTTTAATATTTTTGTGAATTATCATTTTCATCCTTTAAATTTCATTGTTGTTATCAACTTGCCTTCTCTGCTTTATCAAGTTTTTGGATAGACACATTTTTCTTATTGAATTTTTCTCTACTGCTTTATCAACAAAATAAATAAATAATAATTAATGGATATCAATTTTTTGAATAGACACAAAAGCTTAATGATTAATATCATTTTTTTTTCCCATTTCTTATCATCCTTTTCTCTGGTTTTAATGTTTTATCAATCAATTTTTCCTCTATTGATTTATTATCATTTTTATGTGATTTTATTAATTTTTTTAGATAAGCACAAAAACTTAGTTGTTATTAACTTATTATTAACTTTTTTTCCTATCATAAAATCACTTTTAAAAACAAAATCTATATCTATTGCTATATATAATGGAGGAATCATAATCCACGATTCACTCCCGTTATTACATGTGGCATACCAAACGTTTTTAAATCCTTGAAATGATATGTTGTTTTAGATCCGAACCAACGTCATTTGTTAGGAGCAAAGACACCGTTTAAAACAATGGTTGTGTCTTTTGGCCACAACGAAAAAATAAAGGCGTAAATGTATTTTTGGTCTCTACATTTTGGGTCATTTCTCGATTTGGTCTCTAAACTGATTTTGCTCCTAAGTTAGTCCCTAACTTTTTAAAATGATCCCTACCGTCAACCCAGTTACGGAAAAAGCTGAGGTGGCAAACGGCGTGTCCTACTTGTTGACATGGCGCTGACGTGGATATTAAAATATTATTAAAAAAAATTATTTAGCATTTTTGAAATGCCACGTCAGATTTAAATTAATAAAAAAATTAAAACAAAAATCCAGGTCAGAAATTTTAAAATAAATAAATAAATAAACATTAATTTAATTAAATTAAGAGAGAAAAAAAAAGCTTTTTAAGTTTAAAAAATTGAGTTCCTATCCCAAAAAAAAAAAAATTTAAATCTAAATTTTTTTTTTTTTAATCTTAAATCTTTTTTTTTTTTTTTTTCTGAAGAACATGTTTTTTGTGTTCTTCCTCATAGTATGATTCATATTCTTAGCAAATTAATATTTATTTTCTTATCATTTTTTGTATCTTTCTTGTGCTTTCTTTATAACTAAATACATCAAAACAAAATAAATTAATTGAATGTCTTTCTTGTCTTTTTTTTTTTTTTTAATTCCTTTCATTATTTTTTCTAAACATGTTCTTGTTCTTTGTGTTCTTCCCCATAATCAATCTCAAGAACAAAGAACCAAACCCCAAACCCATATCTCCAGCAATCAAATCCACAAACCCATGCAACCAGCAAAGCACCACCACCGAATCAAATCTTCCTAAATCTTCCAAAATTTCCCACCAACCAGCAAAGCCTTAACATCAAATCTGCAAAAATCCTAAGCTAAAAACTTCCAAATCAACCTTAGAGAGAGGAAAAGAGTGAGGGTGAGGTAGAGAGAGGTGTGAGAACCACTGATCTGGGCTTCACAACAACAAAAAACCACCATCGATCTGGGCCACAACAATACAGCACCATCGCCGATCTGGGCCGCAACAACACAGCACACCTATCATCTTGATAGGACTCTCACAAACACAATACGCAGTTACACGCACACACACACTCTCTCTCTCTCTCCGTGTGAGAGTCAAATCAAAATTCAATGCCTGCGACTGCTAGTGTTGACGTGCTTCCCCTCCTCCGCCTAGACTCTTCTTTAGTGGCCACCACACGGCCGCCTCCTAAGCACCAGATGCACTACAGAGGCGTCCGGAAGAGGCCGTGGGGCCGTTTTGCAGCGGAGATCCGAGACCCCTGGAAGAAGACCCATAAATGGCTGGGCACCTTCGACACGGCGGAGGAAGCCGTTCTAGCCTACAACGAGGCCGCCCTCAGCCTCCGTGGTCCCAAAGCCAAGACTAACTTCGACTTCGTCCTCCCTCCTCCCTCGCCAGCTAGTCTTCCTCCTTCGCCGATGAGATCGGAGTACAGGGGCTACAAGATGGAGAACTTGGCAGTCATGACCACTCAGACTTAGCACGACACCAAAACCTCCTTGTCTCCAGAGAAAAGGCCCTTTCTTTTCGATTTGAATTGATAGGAACTCAATTTTTTAAACTGAAAAAGCTTCTTTTTTTTTTCTTAATTTAATTAAATTGATGTTTATTTATTTATTTATTTTAAAATTTCTGACCTGGATTTTTGTTTTAATTTTTTATTAGTTTAAATCTGACGTGGCATTTCAAAAATGCTAAATAAGTTTTTTTAATAATATTTTAATATCCACGTTAGCACCATGTCAGCAGGTAGAACACGCTGTTTGCCACCTCAGCTTTTTCCGTAACTGGGTTGACGGTAGGGACTATTTTAAAAACGATTTTAAAAAGTCAGGGACTGACCTAGGAGCAAAATCAGTTTAGGGACCAAATCAAATGGCCCAAAATGTAGGAACCAAAAGTGCATTTACGCCAAAAATAAAAATAAAACTTTTGTGCATCATCCTATGCATCAAGAGGACCCAATCCTATGCATCATCCTCAAATCTCTTCATTGACTGATCCTCTACAGAATCATCGAGTAAGAATTAACAAGAAGACACCAGAATGACCTAACCCTATACATAATCCTCCAATCTCTATATTGACGGATCTTCTACAGAATCATCGAGCAAGAATTAACAAGCAAATACCATAAGGACCTGATCCTATACGTAATCCTCCAATCTCCTCATTGGCCGATCCTTTACATAATTATCGAGCAAGAATTAACAAGCAGACACCAAGAGGACCCAATCCTATACATAATCCTCCAATCTCCTCATTGACCAATCCTCTACAGAATCATTGAGCAAGAATTAACAAAGAATCACCAGAAGGACCCAATCCTATACATCATCCTCTAATCTCTTCATTGACTGATTCTCTACAAAATCATCAAGCAAGAATTAAAAAGCAGACACCAGGAGGACTCAATCTTATACATAATCCTCCAATCTCTTCATTGATTGATTCTCTACAGAATCATCTAGCAAGAATTAACAAGCAGACACTAGGAGGATCTGATCCTATACATAATCCTCTAGTCTTTTCATTGATTGATCCTTTACAAAATCATCAAGCAAGAATTAACAAGCAGACACTAGGATGACCTGATCCTATACATAATCCTCTGGTCTCTTCATTGACTGATCCTCTAAAGAATCATCGAGCAAGAATTAACTGGGAGTCACTAAAAGGACCCAATCCTATACATCATCCTCCAATCTTAGCATGAGTTGATGCTCAACATGATTAATTAGAAAAAATTAATTGTAAGTGAAACATGTGGAAAACTTAATCATCCTTGCAACCCACCAACCAAAATGAATCGTGTGATATGAAAATGATATGAATCTTGATACTATTAGGGTGTGATAAAAATAAATAAATTATGTTTTATGAAAAAAAATATCTTTCTATTAAAGTATCTCTGCATTGAAGACTTATAATAATATTCAATTTCCTTATACAAAATTTACATGATTAGCGTACTTAATTTATTGCATTTCATAGTGATGTCATCTAATTTTGTAACGGAAATTGTAGTGTAGTTAAAGTTGTCCTTCCATCGAGAAAAGGAAAATAAGAACACGTCAAAAGCACCAATTATATATGGACAAATATAATTGAAACTAGCACAAAAAAAGTGTGATAAAAATCAATAAATAAAATCACTAGGGTGTCGAGATTTGTCCACCAATAACATTAAGCATCTACTACCAATTTTAGTACACAATTGGGTAAGTAAACACATAAACTACCCAATTAGAAGATTTAGAAATAAGCTTAGTTAGTAAAACTCTTGGTTGATTCTATCAATTAATTGTTCCAAAAATTTAGTTTCGACAATAATAACTTTGTTCAGAAAACCCAAGAATATCGCATACCCTAAAGGCAATACAATGACAAAGGTAATATCTAACAAAATTAATGTGGTTTGCTAGAAAGACTATAAAACCCTATTTTAACAACAAGAAGATTCAAAAATAGATTTATGAAAGAATTAGAAATTAAACATCAATCTTACAAAACAATTATAAAAAGAGAACAATTGATTTCGATAATTTCAACATTAAAAACATGCTTTGATTCTGGACAACTTACAATATTAGGGATTCAACCCTAACCCTAACTTAGGTTCTTAAATTTCCATAGAAAATAAAAACTTTCAAAAATAATATGTGAAAAAAGTTTTTCAAAAGCCAAAAACGTTGCTGCTCTTGTATATCTAAAAGCTACAACGTAGTATTTATTGTTACTGGGCTCCGGTTGAGCGGAGCCAAATTAGCAACCACATCATCCTCTTATTTCTAGCATTTTCTCTCTCATTTTTAACTATTTTTCTCTTTATTAATTTTTCACTTTACAATTACACTTTCTCCAACACTTCCTCCTCACTTTTACCTTCTTATCTCCCACTACTCTTTATCTTAGCGTTACAATTCCTCCATCTCTTCATCTTTCTTTTATTTTGACTCTTCTTCTCCCATTTTATTTTTTTATAAATTTTGTTATTCTCTCTTCCATTCAATCTATATTTTGCCCATACAAAATGTGAATACTCTCTCTCTCTCTTTATTTATATATATATATATATATATATATTCATTTCTTTTGGATTTTGGTAGATTTCAAATTCTTGATTGCATCTCTATTTTAGGTTGATGAATTTTTTGTGTTGAATACTGCTTTAAGTTGATGCAATTTGGTAGTATTTTAATTTGTTATCTTTTTTCCTTTATTTTTCGTTATGGCTTGTGTAGACCGTCTTAACAATAGCATTTAGTCCAATTTGGTGTCATGTAACTTAGGCCTTGTTTGGATCCCTTTTTTTCATCACTCAATTTTCGTCACTCAATTTCCGTCACTCATCACTTATCACTCATCACTCATCATTTATCACTCATCACTCATCACTTTAAAATATCACACCCGTTTGGCACCATCACTCATTGCCATCACTCATTATTTTTCACACTGTTTGTGGGACCCATGCTTGACACACACACAACCCCTAATAACTCTCTCTGCCTCTCCTTTTTCTTTTCATTTTTTTCCCTTCGTCTTTCTCTGCCTCCCCTGTTTTTTTCCCTTCGTCTTTCTCTGCCTCCCCTGAACTTTTCTCTACTTTTCGTTTGGAAATCCATCCTTTTTTTTCCCTTCGTCTTTAGGATTTTTTTTTTATATATATATTTGTTCTCTCTCATGCATAGATCGGTGGACTGGGTTCGAGACAACTTGTTCATTGACGGTGGTGGATGGCTTTCCACGGTGGTCGTTGATTGGTGGGTTTGGTGGTGCGATGGGTTTGTGGTGTTGTGGCTGAAGTGTGGTTGTAACCGACGAAGACCCGGCTGATGGATTTGAGTTTGCTCTTTTTTTTTTTATGATTGAGAAATTTGGGTTTTTTTTTTTTTTTTGGAGATTGTTTGAGAAGTGTGGGTTTTTTTTTTTGTGGAGAAATCTAGGTTTGGTGATGCCTTTTTTTTTTTTTTTTTTTTTTTTTTATGATTGAGAAGTGTGGCTGATTGTTTGCAACCAAACCCAGAAACCTAATGTGAAAAGGAAAAAAAAAAGAAAAAAGAGAGCCCAAGCCCAGAAACCCAGTGAAAAAAAAAAAAAAAAAAAAAAAAAAACCTTTGCAACCAAACCCAGAAACTAACGTGAAAAGGAAAGGAAAGAAAAGAAGAAAAAAAGAAGAAGAAGAAGAAGAAGAAGAGAATAGCAGAGAGGTGTGTCCCAGACCAGCGTGAAAGACAAAAAAAGAAAAAGAAAAGAAGATAACGTGTGTGGGAGAGAGCAAAAGTCTGACTGTGGGACCCTCAATGTGTGTATAATTACGAAAATGCCATTGAAAACAGAGATATGGAAACTAAAAACAGCTAAAATGTGTTTTCAGTTTCCATAACTCATCACTCAAAAATCAGAGAATTGAGTGATGGAAACAGAGTTATGGAAACAGAGTGATGGTGATACCAAACAGACTTTTAGCTATGGGTCCCACCATTTTTGAGTTATGAGTTATGAAAACAGAGTTATGAGTTATGGAAATTGATGATCCAAACACCCCCTTAGTGACTACACGTGAGTTTTAAACTAAACTTCCCACACGTGTCTTCATTAACTAAAACATACACGCTTGTCCATAGAAGCAGCCTGGAACATAAACACAAGTTTATTCTTAATAAGATTTCAAAACAAGGTGGTAAGGTACCTTAGAGATAACAGCCAATAACACATCATACTCCATCATGTTCAAACTCCACAACATGATGATCAATGTAGATTCATTCATATAGTAACATCAATACATTCCATGGCACCAACATTTAAAATTCTCTATATTAAAATGAGTAATCCAAGAAACCAGCACCTACAATTACTTCAGGATTTTTGAAATTTTTTTCATCACAATTAGGAAAGAATGTGTCCTTTCTAAAAAATAATTAGATAGTTACAATGGGGGGAGGGGATTTGAACCCTGGATGTCTCAGTTTTTTTTGATAAGTAACCCTGGATGTCTCAATTGTAAATACCAAGAGATGTTAGTTGAGCTACAAGGCTCTTGGCAGAAAAAAGAAGTCAAATATATGAACAAACAACACTAATTACTATTTTAAATACTCCAAGTTTGTCCTGACTAATGAAGACATGGCCATCCTTGCATATGAAAATTTTTCATAATAAAAATTATTAGAGGTGGATTGTTTTTTTAAGCCAATATATGAGATAAACATGTAGCCAATGAATCATAATAAGTTGTTGCTCATTCTAAAATACTACAAGATATTCTTTTTCTCAAAATTTACAAGGGAACAATAACATCCCAACTCTTAAGTTCTATTTCATTGGCCTAAATTATAATAAGGTTAGATTAGAATAGGAAAATATATAGATATTTCACTATATAGTCCGCAAGAATGGAAGAGCACAAAGAATAAATAGAACTGCAGAAAATTAAATTCTGCGGATCCACAGAGATTTTCATAATCAAGATATGGAGGCAGGCAGCTTATTCTTTCTTTGATCATATTTATTCCAAGATACCGAGGGGAGGGAGGTGATAGGATGACATGGCAATTAAATACAAGAGGTAATTTCAATATTCTCTCCTACTATAATGCTACTAGTAGCAGAAATGCTCATTCTTTCCCTTGGAAGAGCATTTGGGGTGCTAAGGCCCCAAAGAGAGGGTGTCATTCTTTTTGTGGTAAGCAGCATGGGATAAGATTCTTACTTTTGATAACCTAATCAAGAGGGGTTTATCCCTAGTAAATTGGTGTGGTATGTGTAGGTGTAATGGGGAAACAGTGGATCATCTTTTGCTCCATTGCGAGCTTGCCTATGCTTTATGGAGTTAAGTGTTTATGATGTTTGGGATTCAGTGAGTGATGCTGGGGACAGTAGCATTTCTTTTAGTTGGATGGCAGAATAGGATTGGTAAACACTCCTCAAATGTATGGAATTTGGTTCCGGCATGCTTGATGTGGCTAGAGTGGAAGAGAAACAAAATAGCCATATGTTTGAGGACGTTGAGAGACCTCTTGACCAATTGAAATCATTGTTGATCCATACATTGTTTGACTAGTTTCGGGCATGTGGTTTTTCAGATTGTACTTCTATTTTTGAATTCCAACACTCTTTTAGATCTTCTAATTGATCATCTTATAATTTTTTAAGATACTTTGTTTTCATTACTGTGAACATAGAGGGTTTTTCATCTTCAATAAAATGAAATTTATCACTTAGCCCCTCCCCCCCTCTGTTATAGATTAAAATGAAATGTTAGCATTCCATCAAATGTGAAAGCCAAAGCACTGTTGAGAAGCACATGGCATGATGATTGTTTATAGATTACTTCAGTCACATCCAAAGTGCAACCACATCATAACTTCTACAAATAATTGCTTTCTAGGTATTCAATTAACTTAATTTTTTACATATGCTTGATTGTTTGTTCATTTTCCTTTTTTTTAAGCAAGCAATCACTTCAGGTCCCAATAAATATGAGATGACTGATTTTGGTCATTCGAAAATTCAATTGTAAATTTAGTAACTGGAATTTTAATATCATTTCAATGTTGCCCTCACCATCATCTTACTCACGGAAAATGCTAACATGTCTAGTGGATTGCTAACATGTCATGCCTAAACAGGACGTAGCAGTGAGCCTAACGTAAGAAGCTGAGGTGTACAAAAAAAATGTTCACAGCAGCATCCAACCAAACACATCCATACGTGAATGCCGGCATGTGAGATGCATCTTCCAAAGAAAAATTAAAATCCAGGATAGCTTGAGCATATAGCCAAATTAACACAAAAAATGGGTACATGTTAGATTTCGTTTCCCATTCAAACATTCATTGTTAGTTTTTCCTTTTGGTGTGAATTCATGAACTGGGTTTCTACTGCTTTTTGGGGATTTTCGGCAAGAGGCTTCTCATTTGACCCACTCACCATCGCCAACAAATCACAAGTGTGTGCAAATTTTGTGTGAGATTTGTGTGAGACTGGCCAAGGTGCAAAGACAGTGACTGACGGCTGTTGGTGGCTTGAAGATCCAGCCAGATTGTTGATTGCATTCCCCAATGTGCACTTCAACTGTGGATCTAACAGATTAGTTAAGAATACACTTGAATCCATGGCCACAACAAAGCTAGGCAATACAAAATAAGCTCAAGGTGGGGGGAAGGGGGGGCAGACAATTTGAAATTAGATCCAACCAAGGTGGTAAACTTTAACTTTTCAAAAAAAGGTATAATAATTTAAATGTCAAATAACCATCTAGTCTGAATGCCAAGCCTTGGCTCCCATACACGTTCAACCAACCGGTTTCAATGATGTCCAAAACATTCTAAATCATCTACTATCAAAAAAATGTGGCTACATAAACAACTTGCACACTAAACTTTTGAGCACTAATCTATATAGGCATCTCAATTATTGTATGAAAAGAAGATGAAGGGATCTTAACACACTTAAACACAGCCCCTTTATCAGTATTATCCTTCAAAATCTTGGAATTCTGGTATCACAAGCTCCCATTAAGTGTTTATAGAAGGCTCTCATACTTCTTTCAGTGCGCATAGTCAGCATTTTTTAGTCTACTAACTCTACTCCTCACAAACACTTCTAATTCTTGGCATCTTTTCAGCAATTAAAAATATTTAGAATACTATATGATTAATCAGCAATTATAAAGACTTAGAATACTGTCAATTTCATAGACTTCTAACCAGGAATTTTTACTCATACATAACAAAACTACATGACAACTCTTCAGCAATTCAATTGTTAGTTTTTTTTTTCTCCTTCAGCATCTTCCCTAAAAGATCTGTTTGAGTTTAGTTATCTACTAATTAATCATTCATGTAAAATTCTGAAACAAATTCCCAAATGAATCAACCTAACTACAATCCAGTAACCTTATTCAAAAAACTAACAGCATTTTTACACTATTAGAAGCAAAAATAAGTAAAGTAAAGCAGTTACAATTATAAGAAGCAGAAATAAATGAAGTAAAGCAGTTACAATTTTAATCACTTCTCATGTTTGGAAATGTAATGAGAGAGAGAACGAAAAGTGAAAAGATATATACCCCCATGATACTTGTATCAAAATTTCAACAGATTCTTTGGGAAGTAGAAGTGTTCGTGTACAATTCAACATTTAAAGCGTATTGAACAAATTACTAATGACATAAACTAAGCAAGCAGTGTTTTTTTTTCTAAACTTCTTTGCTCTTCTATTTAATCCATAACCAAACACAAGAAGGTCCTACCAATTTCACATGTCAAATTTTCTTTCTAACTAATTAAAATTAGCAAACACAGTAAACAATCATATTTAATTATAGCACCTATATGCAAATATCAAAGCCATGATATTCTAATAGAATTACAAATACTAAATAGCTAGTCCAAATGACATTCCCCAATAAAAAAAAATTAAAAATACTAATGAAGTTAACGATTAGAAGGGATCTTCAAGGCAGAAAATAACTCAAATCCTTTCTTCATTATTTTCTTAGTTTCTCAGAAACTGAATAGAACATTAGCATTTCATGCATGCAAGTACCTGTTTTGCCTTCTCCTCCTCCTTGCGCCGCCTTTCTTCTTCCCTTTGCTTATTCTTCAATTCCTTCTTGAGTGCACTGTAAATATTCCCCAAAATACAAAGGAATTAAAAACCCAAAACTGGTTTGATTTCTTCATTTATTGGTGGGGGTAATTTATAAGCTTCAGAAAGCTATATTCATATCTTCCTCAACTTATCCTACATAGTAATAGTATTCTACTTGCACTATATTTTGAACAAAAATAATGCATAAGAAACAATAAAAATAAGAAGCTAAATATGTGCATAATCACCAAAAATAATATTTTTAGAAGAATTTGGATCTATAGTGGTCAAATTTTGTACTGGCCACCAATAACAAAAGCAACACATACTGCTTTTGTATATAACGCCTGTGTATGGTGTCACCCAAATTCTCTGGCCTTCTCAGTCAATACAGGTTGTTCCAGCTTGTTTCAGTCCATTTTGGCAGGTTTTGGTATGCAGGCGGGTACAACTATCGTATTTTTTTATATTAAAAAAAATTAAAGATAATATAACTTGTTTTCTCTCTTCTTTTTTTTTTTTTGTTATATGCAAAAGTTGTTGAGAAAAATATATTTTGGAAAAGATTAATATGGTATTGTGAGTGTATTTTATGTCCATGTATAAAGTATAGCATCACACACAAACAGCACACATCCAAGAAGGAAACAAAGACCCACAACAGTATAAAAGACTTTGACCTACATCACATCAAAAATGGTTGTCATTCTTTTTCCTCTGTATTTCCATTAAAAATACAAAAATTTATGCGAAATAAGAAACATTTTTCCGAAACTTACTTTTTGCTGAGAGTTTCTCCAGCAGCAGGGGAGCCTGTCACCGAACCCAAGACTGCTTTCTCCTTTTCATCGACTGAGCCCTCCATTTTTAATAAGACCTAGACCAATCAGAAATCTGCATCACAATCCCATAAATCACAAGTATAAGACATCATAACAGAAATATTTAAATAAAAAATAATAACTTTCTCTTCTTCCAGTTTTCTTGGCAACCAAACAGTGGGGAAAGAACAATATTTTTTCGATAATTCAATTAATACAACAAGTAGGGGAGGGGGGTTTGAACCCTGGTTCTCCTTATAAAGGAGACTAGGTAATGCGACCACGTTACAAGTCTCTTAGCAGCAAGCAAAGAACAATATCATGAAACCAAGAGAATAATTATATTGAGAGCAAGAGAGAGAGAGGAGGTAGGGATGGAAACAGGGTTAGTTTTGTGCCCCCAAACCAGCCTGGATTGGATTTTTTTTTTTTTACCACAGATCCCAAACCCGCCATCTAACTCTGGATTTTTTACAGGGGCATTTCGTCAAACACATGGCAGGCAAAAAAAGTTATGATAAATCAGCAAGAATTACAAAATGGGGTCACTTGGGTATTGTTTATCCTAACTAAAAGTTCATATTTTTATAGAATTGAATGTCATTATTTTCAATCAGGGTTTATCCAGCACTGACATTATAAATCAATGGCTTTTTTTTCCCTAGTTTCCAACCACATGGACCATCAAAATTGAACTTTTACACAAAACCCACTATTTTTAACTAAAACCCAGAACCGAAAGTAGGGGTGTGAAAGTACCGAACTACACAAATCCACTGTCCCGAAACCGACTGAGCCGCACCGCTCCACAGGCCGACCGATTGAACCGAAAATGACGATCGGAGAAGATGGATAATTCCGACGCCGGTGCGGTATGGTCGTCGGAGACAGGTGTTGTATTCCGATGCTAACCGAACCGCACCGAAATTTACAGAAAGAGATGCCGAGTTCCAGAGTTTAGAAGTTTTTTAATTTATGAGACAGAGCTTATTGCTAGGGTTTTGGAATTTATAGGTTGACTAATTACTTTGCTACATGGGCTTTTTTTTTTTTAATTGTAAGTTTGGTCCATACGAGCTATTGCTTAAATTTCTTCTACATGAATGTTGGGCTTAGGCTTTTAGTCTTTAGGTCATTAGTTCAGAGACAAAACCCCCCACACACGTCAAACATTTTCACAGTAAACACTCTTTATCTTTTCACAGTTAACTCTCTCTTCCAAACCCAAATCCTAGCCGCCACCACCTCTCTCTAGAAATCTGGTTGCCGCCACCTATTGAATCTTGGTTGCCATTGAGACTTTGGATGAACCTAAAGCATCTCTTTTTCATTGTGGGTAATTGGGTATAGATTGTTAAGGTATTTAGCTTACTTTCTTCCTTTGTGGTTTTCAACTTTTGATTTCTTTCGATCTGTGAGTATGTGGGTTTTGATCTGTCACTGTGGTTACATGAGTTTTGATCTGGGGGATGAACGGAGGTGATGGAGTGGTAACCGATCCCTACGGTGCGGTGGCAAATTTGCCCAAAAACCGCACCGACCGAACCGTGCACAGCCTCGAAAGCACTCAGATTCACAACCACAAAGAAAAAGGGTTCAGATCCAAAGAAAAATGGTACAAAATGACTTGGATGTTTCTGGGTTTAAATAGAAATTAATAAAATCGAATCAGAAATTTGGAAAAGGTTTCGTATAGAAATTACCAGAGTTAAATGGCTGTCGTGGCTGGAGACAATTAGACGAGCGGCTGCGTCGATAGAAAGCGGAGAGAAATAGAGGTTCCCGGTCCAAAATTAGGGTTTATAGATACGGCTAGGGTCTTAGGGCTGAGACTGAGAGTAAGAGTGATGCGCTTTTTTTTTTTTTTTTTTTTTTAATTGGATTTTACCCTGACGTTTGAGTTGTGGAGATTTTACATCATTATGTTTCAGAATTTAGATTTTACTCTTTAAAATTTGGAAGTGTTTAGGGAGTGTTTGATAGAGGATTTTGAGTAATGTTGTTTGAGTGTTTTTTATATACATTCGGATGAAAAAGTGTGTGAAAATGTGTGTAAGTGTGTTTGAAATGTTCAAAATGTTGCTCAAAATAAACTACCAAACGAGCCCTTAGATTTTACCGCCAAATTCTGAAATTTTAAGGAGTAAAATCTAAACGCTCTTAAAATATAAGGGTAAAATTTAAATTCTAAAACATCAAGTGTAAAATCCAATCACCCTAAATGTTAGGGGGTAAAATCTAACTTCTGAAATTTCAGTATGTAAAAGTCAATCATCTCTTAAACTTTAAAGTTGTAATTTGCAATTTACCTTCTTTTTTTTTTTTAGATAAGGGTATTAAATTATTAATGTATAATGTTTTTTTTTAAGAAGAATGTATAATGTATTTGATATTATAAATTTATAATACATATATATATTTAATATAAAATAAATAAATGTATTAATATATATAGAAAGGGTGTGGTGCGGTGCGATTAAGCCATTTTGCAGGTGTTTATAGTGTGGTTTGTGCATTTTGATAAATACCTCCCTAAACATATAAACTTTTTTTTTGCTTAAATTACAAAACACGCTCAATTCAATTCAAATCTTTAACTTTCACTCTTATTCAATTCAATCCTCCCATTTGTCTTCATTAGAATTGACGTTCAACTCTGTGCAATATAAAACTACGTCATTTTGAAGGGTCCTTAACAGCTCAATTTTAATTGAAACTAACAAATAACTGAATTGAAAAAAATTGAAAGTTAAATGATTGAATTGAATAAAAGTGAAGTCCAATGACTAAATTAAATTTTAAGCAAAGTTAGAAGGTGCAATTTGTAATTTAACATTTTTTAATGTGTAATTCAAACTACATATATGAGATATAACAAATGATATATATATATATATATATATATATATATCAATCATTACTATTGGATATTCATTTACACATGAACCATAATCCATAATCCATAATTCATCGTAATCTCTAATATTGCATCAATGAGTTCACAAAATAAAAACTATAAAGTAGCATTGCATTTATGACTTGAGTGACACTTTATAGTATTTTCATGACATCCAATATTCAAATCTCTCTTATTGGTCCCATCCAAAAAAAAAAAAAAAACTCCCCTATTGGTATCATCGTGTATCCTTGACACGATAATCACTCCATAAAATATAAGTGCATGTAGGGTGTAGGAGACAAAAATCAAGGTTCAAGTCTTTAAAAGAAAATTTCACACACACACTTAAGATTAGGATAGAGTATAATTATTTCTCAAAAAAAAATCCCCCTTATTGGTTATAACTTGTAATTACTTCAAGGCATAAATTGTAAAGTGGACTGCCCTAATTTATCGTTTTGCTCCATGATCTGTATTTTCTATCCTACCAACAAAAAATAAGGTCAAAGTAATGTTAAGGTTGTCCTAACAATTAAAGTCACTATGGTCGATAAGTTAGAGAAGATGAGGAGCGAAACCAAGCGTTAAGAGCTCAGATGATATTTTCTTTTTCGTGTGAATCTAATCAGGTAGGTGACCATAGGTTGACTCATCGATCCTTATGGCTAGATTTATTTATTGTTTTGAAAATCTGACTGGTCAAAAAATTAGAAAGGGGAGTGGTTCAGGCTGTTTTGGATCTTTAAAAAACTTTTTTCCCTCTTTTCATGTGTGTATATTAAAAATATTCAGTATTCTCAAAAAAAAAAAAAAAAAAAGAGTGGTTCTTGATTCTCTGATATGATCGATGGTCAAACCAACAACATCATAAAAATTTAATTAATAATTTTAAAATTATAATATAAATAATTTAATATATAATAAGTTTATGACCTGTAATATTTACTAAATAATGGCTGTAAAACAAATATAGCATAATGTTTAATTGAGCTTACACTTCTTACATTAGGAAAATAAAAATCACAAAACAAACTATTGGACTTTCCTTCAAAAGTTTGTAAAGTTTGTAGGTTTAATCACAATTATCACACAATTATTTCTATTAAGTTTGTATTATATGTCCAACATTCAACTTTTCAATAAATAAAATTCTCCATAGACTACTAATAATTTCATTAATAATATTTTTTTAGTTATAAATATATTAACTAATATATTTCACTGAAAATTATATTGATGAAAGTTGTAACTATTTTAGTAAGAGACTAAGAAAGAACACAAAAAATGTTGACCCAAAAAATTATATTTTACTAAGCCCAAAAAGGCTTAACCTTTTAGGTGACCCAAAACCCAAAAGGCTTAAGCTCAATTAGTATATGCTCAATTATATTATATAAACTATTAATTATTTTCATCATTATTCAATGTGGGACTTCGTTCTCAAGTGTAAAGAAGTCAAGTGTAGCATTGCTCTATTGGGTTACTCAAGTGTTAGCTTCTTTCTCTGAGTTTCTTCACGTAATCTTTGTCGATTTTACTTATTCCCTCTCGAACCTGGCGCACAAGACCTTGACCCTTATTCCCATTTTTCAAAATCGGTATTGTTATGGCAATGGAAAAAAGATTTCCGAAAGATGATTGTGGTTGTGGTGAGTTGGTTCTTGGACGCAGATTCACTGTGTATAGCTTCTCTGGTCCTGATTCATCCTTAGTTACAGCAACAAAGCGTGTCCGTATGAAGGTTGATAAGGTTTCAATGCTTGAAGGTTGTTTATGATTCTCAAGGCCTTTATTGTCAACATATTTTGATCTAAAAGTTTCTATCATGGAAGCATCAAACACATTCCTCTTTGTTATTATATTCTCCTTTGTGATACCGAAATTAGGGACATATCCAAATAAGTCCTTTATACAAGCTCCAATACCAATTGTACCGCACTCAAACACGTTGAGTTGGACCCCAAATGTTACATCAGTGAGAGCATCGAGTTGAAAAAGGGACCTCAAGTGTTTAATTGAGCTTACACTTCTTACATTCGGAAAATAAAAATCATGTCCAATATTCCACTAATATATTGTTTCAATCGTGGAATTATTTATAAATAAATAAAAAATAATGGCATTATCACAAAATAAACTATTGGACTTTCCTTCAAAATTTTGTAGGTTTAATCACAATCATCACACAATTATTTGTATTAAGTTTGTCTTATATGTCCAATATTCAACTTTTGAATATAAAAAATTCTCCATAGACTACTAATAATTTCATAAATAATATTTTTTTAGTTATAAATATATTAACTAATATATTTCACTGAAAATTATATTGATGAAAGCTGTAACTATTTTAGTAAGAGACCACAAAAGGGAAAAAAAAATTCTCCATAAAGCTTGATAGTCAAATTTTTTCTTTATTTAAATAGTGAAAAAGGGAAAAAAATTTCTTCTGGTTTTATATTTAACAGTCAAATAAATTTTTTTAAGGAAATTTTTTTTTTTTTTTTTTGACTGTCAAATATGTTACAAGCTTTTGGAACCAAAAATATTTGACCACGTTAGATAGTTTCAACAATAAAGCTACAGAAAAAATTAACAACAATTATATCTGCCATTTAAGATTTGTTTTTAATAACCCAAATTAAGAGATGTTTTGAAAATTGTTATGAATTTTTATTGTGCCTCTTAACCAAAAAAAAAAACTAGAATTTCAATCCTCCCCTACTCTTTGGACCTCTTTATCTGGACCCAGCTTTCAATTTTCTGTGGGCTGGAAGCTTAGTGGGTCACCCAGTATGAGAATACTAGGTGAGGATTGGACTTTGGATCGGACAATTGCACACAAAAGTAAAGAATAAGCCAGAGGTACAGTCCACACATATACAGATAACATCATTGCATAGCTAATATCTCTTTAACATTTAACACAACCATTAAAAGAACTTTCTTTACTCTTAGAAAAGTCATTGTTTCTACAGTACTTTTCTCAACTTCTTCTTCAACTTTAAGCAAAAAAAACTCTAATAAAAAATCAGGAGCCGTGTCAACATCACCAACCCCACACCACCTTGTTCAATTCACCATTTCTCCAAATTCAAACCCAAAATCTCTCCGTATCTATCTATCTATCTGAAGAACAAGAAGAAAGAAAGAAAGAAAAAAAAAATGGCGTACGTAGACCACGCGTTTTCGATTACAGACGAGGACATGATGATGGAAACCTCGTACACAATGAACAACAAGGCTCCAATCAAAGAGATCGCTCTCGCCGTGTCTCTCCTTGTCTTCGGCACTCTCGGAATCATCATCGGCATCTTCATGGCCGTCAACCACATCGGCGGCGACCGTGCCCACGGTACCTTTTTAGCTTTTTCACTCAATACCCACTTTGTGTATTTCTACTTTGACTAGATTTTTGTGTTCTGGGTCTGAGATTTTTTTGATTTTTCTTTGTTGGGTTTGTTTTTTTGATTAGGTGTGTTCTTTGCAATATTGGGTTCGATCTTGTTCATTCCGGGGTTTTACTATACGAGGATTGCTTACTATGCTTATAAGGGTTACAAAGGCTTCTCTTTCTCCAACATACCTGCTGTGTAATCCACGATTAGCTTGCCCAAACTTTCACATGTTCCTGTACATATCTTCTCTGAGTTCTGCTCTTTTTACTTTTTAAAGAATTTAATTGATACTAATGTGTATTAGCTGCTACTAGTTTCGAACAAGAGAGTTTTTATTTTATTTTTTTTATGAATATAGTGGAATTGTGTTTTGTCATGGACCAATTAGTGATCTTATGAATCTATGCAATTATATTATGCTTACTTTACATTTTGCATTTGTATCTGTTGCTGTGATTTTATTTTTGGATAAGTAGTATCTGTTGCTGTGATTTGATCTATTAAATTGAGCACATTTATTGCATGTCATTTAACATTGAGTGATGCTAGATACCACTAATTTTATTGCCTTACAAATGGATGTATTACCAATCACATAAAGGTTATTCGGATATTTGTTTATTTCGTAGTTGTTGAAGTGACATCGATCACATTCGTTGTCTCGTCAATTTGTAGCAGTAATATTTGATGTAGTTTATAGCATTTTCCTTGTTGCCCTCTTATGTGTTTGCTTGTTGATAATAAAAAGGGGGACAGGGGATGCCATATTTTAAGTATGTAGATTTTTTTTTCTTTCTAGTTTGGTTTTAGCTGCTTTTCCTAAAAGAATTGGCTGCGAAATCTGTTTATTTTCAAGCATTTAGTCTGCGATTAAATATCCCAACAGTGTATCCAGTACCAATATGGCAATATTAAATCATGATTATTATGGTAAACCTAATAAATGTCTGGCTTTTTTTTTTCTGCGGGATTCAGGAGAAGCTGCCCCACACCAAAGTCTGACCTCTTATTAGTATGGTAAACTTAAAGTTATTTATTTCTGGATCTGGATTTCTTATCCATTGAGTTAGTAGAAGTAGAAAAAAGTTCATGTTTAGAATACTTGACTGTGTTCTTTTGCTAGTTTCTGGTCCAAATGCCAATGGTCTCAAAATAATATTGCTAAAGTTCTTTCACCTAATAAATGTTTATGTATCGTGGTGAAAATGGAAAAAGCATGAGGCTTTGAGGTGGCATCTGGCACGTGATGTGCTTAACTACTTTTAGCTTGCTCTAGACTATATAACAACTCTGAATAGTATGTTCTTAATCTAAACAGAGAAAGGGAGGAGTTGGGGGTGGGGGGTTAATAATGCTTTGTAGTCTCCATTTCATAAAAGAACCGTAGAGTGGGTGCTTGCTTTTCTGAGGCATTTTATAGATTTGTGATCATGGTACTTATTTGATTAGAGGGGAGCAGGATGGGAATGCTTACTACTGGGTTTGACTCTTTCATTCTTTTTAAAAGGTTGTAGTAATTGGCGAATGTTGTTCCTACTTGCAGTTGTTTGGAATGAGCATTTATGTTGAATCGAGTTTTGAAAGCTTGATTTAATGACGGCTGTGGGAAAATCATGATTTTTACTAGAGCCTTGGAATGCTTTGTTCTGTGCAGTCATCTTATACCCAGTTTGATGTTGGACACATCTCATGCATGATTAAATGTTGCAGCTGAATTCTGTGGTTATATGCTTTGGATATCCAGTTGAAACTTTGTGAGGTTTTAGATGAGATTTGAGAGAAGACCATTAGAATCCTAATAGGGAGGAAGAAAAGAGAGTAGAAGAAGGGCAAAAGGTTTTTGGTGGTTTTTCAACATCATTAAATTTCTTTATTGGTAAAATACACAGCTTAACTTTTTTTTTTGATTGGTCAGTACACATTCTAAATTTCTCTAGGCAAATGTTTGTCTGTGAAGTTCCCATGTCAAAGCAAGGTTCTCAAGGTATCATTTCTAAGGTCAATTGCAGTGTGCTTGGGGAGATCTATCCTATATTTTGCGTTGAGCTTGTGTCTATGGGCTATATATGCTATAAAACGAAACCTGTGTGAAGCCTAACCTTATTTAAATAAACCATTTTATCAGTTTTTTTTTTTTTTTTTTAATTTATTTTATTTGAAAGAAACAACCATTTTATTAGTTGGATAAGGAATAAGGTTACACGATCTATGCTAGAAAAGTATTTTCTCTGTTTTTTTTTTTTTTTAATTATTGTTTTCAAAGCACATGAGACCCCTCATTTTAAAGTTTTATATAGATATATTAGAAGTTCTCTTTTCTTGCCATAGGTTAAAAAAATCTGAGAGCACGCAAAACATAATAATATATCTATATATAAAACTTTAAAATGAAGTTTTTATTTTTATTTTGTCAATTTTTTTTAGTATTGTTACATAAGTTCTTGAAAGTTTATATTTATAATTGGGTTTTAGAGTTACAGATGGTACTAAATCATGTTTGTTTAAACTTTAAACTAATCAGAACTCTTAATACAATAACTCAGTCTTTTTAGATGAAATAACCAAACACAAACACCCAACAAATCCTAATTAAATTGGGCTTGATATTCTCTTAATAAATTCTAATTAAATTAGGTATATTTTTATTATAAATTCCTTTTTTTTTTTTTTTTTTTTTTGAGAACTTACTATAAATTCCTTAATATGACTTTATTGGTGGTACTTATGAGTTAAATGTATATCATATATTAACTTTTTATTTTTGAATTTTTACCACTGGTTAGCCACCAGAATATAAAAACTTTAGTAGAATTCTAGTATATTATGTTTTTTGATTAAATTTAATTATTTGTATAAAGGATAACATTGATTGTGTTTTATTGATTTATGTAATTAAGAATTTATATGTTTAAATTTAGGGTAAAATACTATTTTGGTCTTTAAATTTTATTAAAAGTTTGTTTTTCATCTTTAAACTTTTAAGAATTTCTTTTTTTGTCCCTAAACTATTGAAAAGTTCATATTTTGTTCTTAAACTATTGAAAATGTTTTATACATGTTCTTAAACTTTACCAAAAAGTTTGTTTTTCATCCCTAAACAATTAAAAAAGTTCTTTTTTCATTCATATTTTTGTCTCTAAACTATTGAAAAATCTCTTTACAAAGTTTAGGGATAAAAAAGAACTTTTTAAAATTTAGGGATTAAAAATAAACTTTTTGTAAAATTTAAGGACTAAAATAGTATTTTACTCTTAAATTTAATTGAAGAATATTTAAGATATACTCCCCCAAAGACTAGGCTATCTTACCCTCTTGAACAAAAGCCCAGATGAGGAAAGTAGAGACGGTTATGGGCCCTTCATATCTATAACAAGAGATTTGATTCTTCAATGTAAATCTAGAGGATCTTCTTTCAATGGATTAATGATGAGTGAGTCCCCTTCAAATCACACAAATTTGTGTCCTTGAAGCAAAAGCTTGATTAATAGCTAGCCATGCATCTTTGCTTTTGCCCATAATTCTTTACCACAACCACCGTTGTCTTGTCATTGAACACCGTTGTAATGTTATGTTCAATTTAACCCAACCAGATTGATTAGTCCCATCAGATATCTTCAAGGGACTCATGTTAAATGACTTAGAACCGAAGCACTAATATGATATGCGTACCATTTGTTGATCCTATCAGCTACTTCCATTGGATTAAATTTAGTACTTTCAAAAACAGCTCTATTTCTGCACCACCATAGCAAATCGCATGTAATGAGAACATTCTCTGTTTGTTTCAATAGAAAACCTTCCTTAAGTAAAGACAGGCCTGCCCTTCCACTAGGTCAATTAGGCCATTGCCTAAGGCTCCCAAGTAGAAGGGGGTCCCAAAATTTTGAAAAAGAAGGGGCAGTAAAAAAAATAAAAAATTTAGTTTCAGATGAAACTCCAAAAAATTTGATACATCCTTATGACCAAAGAATAAAAAATCTGAAATATCCTTGTAAACATTGGTACCCCAAAAAATTCATTGGTCTAAACAAAATTAATTATCCGAAAAATATCATCCTTAACCTCTAGATAAATCAAAAATCAACTAGATAAAATGCAAATCCGGTCTAAAAAATTACCCACAAAACAATCTCAAATCAAAACAAATCAAAAATCTCAAATTCCTAAAATTTACTCATACCTTTGCTCTCTCTCACTCTTGCTCTTTGCCTTGGCGCTTCTCTCCCTCAGCTAGATGATGATAGTTTGTAAAAATACTGTCTTAAACTTGAATCTTTTCTCAAACATGATGTTTATTATGACATTGATGGTTTAGATTTATATTCAGAGTTAGAAGTTTTAAAAGAAATTTTACAAATAAAAGAATATACTCCAATTGACATACTAAATTATATAAAAATGTTAGATTCATTTCCAAATACAAGTATTATAGAATTTTACTCACAATTGCTGTTACAATTGCTTTCGCAGAAAGAAGCTTTTCATAATTAAAATTAATAAAATCATATCTAAGATCGACAATGTCTCAGGAAAGATTAAGTGGATTAGCTATACTATCAATTTGAAAATGAGATGTTAGAAGAACTTTAATACAAAAATTTAATTAGTCAATTTACATCTCAAAAGGCAAGAAAAGTATATTTTAAATAAAATATATTATAATATATTATAATATAAAAATATTAAATAAATATTAATTTAATTAATATATAAATATAAAAAATGCTCATTTTAGTTTTCGTCTAAGGCCCCAAAATGTCTAGGGCCGGCCCTGTGTAAAGATAATTTTCTACATTTTCCTTTTGGTAATCCCAGAAAAAATGGGTCAAAGGAAAACAATCTCTTAACTTTCTTTATTTAGTTTAATGTTAGATAATTATCTCACACGAAGCTAAATAAATAAAGTCAAGAGATAGTTTTTCAACTCATTTTAAGGTTACTACAAAACTTAAAAAAATGAGATAGCTTTTTAGAAAATTCTTTTTAAAAAATGATTCATTTTCTATTCAACATTACGGGGAAACCCAAAGCTTTTACTAGGCAAATGAAATTCTTCGTCCATTCATGAATGGGAAAGAAGTTTACATCTCTAAAATTTAATGATCCCTAGTGAAGGACCAAGTAATTATTGCAAAAGGGCAATAGAAAAGAACATGCTAGATTGCTTCTTGATGTTGATCACAAAAGAGACATATAGGGTCTGTTTGGGATCTGTTTATTTTGCTGAAACTGAAATTTTTTTGCTAAAAGTACTGTAGATAAAAGTAAATGTTAGTTGAAATAGTATAGTGGGATCTATGAATAGTACTAAAAGTTCAGTAAGACCCATGAATAGTAGCAAAAATAAGCTGAATAGTAAAATAAGTTGGCAAAAATAATTTTGCCAAACGGACACATAGTGTCAAGCAACTGCCCCCGATTTACATCATCTTTCATTGGTTTAATATATATGTCTTGTGGTTCAATCATGTACGCGTTATTATACAAACTAGTCACAGACCCACGCACTGTGCGATATAGTTAAGTTGGTCTTATTATTATTTTTTTTTTGCAATTTGGACTATTTTTAATAAAAAAGTAATATTCTTTATAATTATATTTCCATTTATTATAAGAACAATCACAAACATAATATATATAATTTCTATCGTATCAAAATGAAAACAATACATTTTTTCTCAGGAAAGGTAAGTTAGCCTAAATATTCATTTTTAATAAAATTTATTTATAACATTTTCTGTATCATTAAAAGGTATATAGAACTTGGAAATTATTCTTTAAGTTTTAAACAAACTTTCTCAAATCCAATTTTTTCTATCCTACAATCCAAAAAACCAAAAAATATATCTCAAAAAATCAAAAAATAATAAAACTCAGCAAAATTACAATTAAAAAAGAAAGGGAAAAATTGAACTCACATCAAAGCAGGGGCGGATCTAAGATTTCAAATTAGGGAGGGCCGAAGTATAAGGAAAAAAAAAAAAAAAACCAAATAGGTATTGTAGGGTCACGATTTGCAGTCCAAGCCCAAAATGTATGAGATCTTGGCCAGCGAGCCCAGTACAATAAATTTGTTGAGAGTGGGTCAAAGAACTAGGCTTTAGTGAATTGGACAACGGCTAATATGGATGAACTCCTTGTCCGAGGAGGCAAGTGCTCATATAAATCAAGTAAACAGAGTACAAGTGCAATTGTGATTGCTACAGTGTTCTTTCTCTGTTTTCCGATCCCCTTCCTCTAGGGTCTCTATTCTCATTTATACTACATCTCTTCCTTTATCTTTACCCTACACGTGGATAGTTGATGGCTTAGGCTGATACTTGTCCCATCAGCCTGCTCTAGAAGTCTTTGGAGGATAGTTATAAGGCTAGAAAAGTACTGTTTAGAGGTCACTTCCTTATTAATGTGGCTAGGGAATTAGCTACAGAGCATTCAATGTTGTGATAGCAGCTTTCCCTTAGATATTTTTGGTTTCCCATCTTTCTTGTACGTTTATGGTGCATGTCCCTATCACTAGAGCTTCTTAAAAGGTCACTTTGGTCATTAGGATCTATACCTGACCTGCGTTTAGCTTATCCGAGGAGATATTCCTCCTCGAATTCGGACCTCTCACGCTTTTGGCCAAAGCCCCACGCTCTCGGCCAAAACCCAATTGTATGATTTGGGCCCATAACCCCACAATAGCCCCTCAAAACTACGGTTTTTTCCTCTCATCCGAGGAGAAAAGTGGGGTTTTGAATTCTTTAAGAGTTAATTCTACTTGATCCCTTGATTTACACCCGGGGGAGTGCCGTTTTACGCGCCCCATATTTGTACTGTAAATTTCTCCTTTTAGAGCTACCAATCTGAGGAGTTGGTTATGATCTTGGGTTTGTCTTGACATTTTAGTGAGAAACAAATAGATAGCATAGAATGTTAACATCCCCACATCATCTGGTCCGAGGACCAAGGCATGGCTGAGGCTTAGTTTAAACACCTGTAGAGTTGTCATGGAGTGTTAACTTCCCTCATCATCTGGTTTGAGGACCGAGGCATAATTGAGTTTTCGTTTAAACACTTGTAAAGATGCCCTTGAGTATTAACATCCCCTTAGCATCTGGTCCGAGGACTACAGGCATGACTAAGTTTGAGTTTAAACACTTGGAAGATGCCATTGAATGTTAACTTCCCTCATCATCTGGTCCGAGGACCGAGGCATGATTGAGTTTTAGTTTAAACACTTGTAGAGTTGCCCTTAAGTGTTAACTTCTCCTTAGCATCTGGTCCGAGAACTACAGGCATGACTAAGTTTGAGTTTAAACACTTGGAAGATGCCATTGTGTTGTTAATTTTCCCAAAGCAGGAGGTCCGAAGGACCCGACATAGCTAAGGTTCTGTTTAACCACTTATAGAAAGATTAGAAGATACCAATATATACCTTCCAGAACTAGCCCCACTATGGAGCCCCTTTGATTTGCTACACCATCAACATATATCTTCCAGAATAAAGGTTCTTACAGGGAGATTGTGCCAACCAATTCTTCATCCATGCTCTTTGTTGCTGCCACTTCCTCTAATGGAGGTTCAGTGAACTTGGCCACCAGATTCGCGAGGACTTGGCCCTTGACAGAGGTACGGGGCATGTGCTTAATGTTAAAAGCCCCTAAAACTGTGATCCTACCATACTTAGCCGTTGCACTCACTATCACATAAGCTCTTCCCACAGACGGCGCCAATTGTAAGGTCACGATTTGCAGCCCAAGCCCAAAATGTATGAGATCTTGGCCAGTGAGCCCAGTACAATAAATTTGTAGAGAGTGGGTCAAAGAACTAGGTTTTAGTGAATTGGACAATGGCTAATATGGATGAACTCCTTGTCCGAGGAGGCAAGTGCTTATATAAATCAAGTAAACAGAGTACAAGTGCAATTGTGATTGCTACAGTGTTCTTTCTCTGTTTTCCGATCCCCTTCCTCTAGGGTCTCTATTCTCATTTATACTACATCTCTTCCTTCATCTTTACCCTACACGTGGATAGTTGATGGCTTAGGCTGATACTTGTCCCATCAGCCTGCTCTAGAAGTCTTTGGAGAATGGTTATAAGGCTGGAAAAGTACTGTTCAGAGGTCACTTCCTCATTAATGCGGCCAGGGAATTAGCTACAGAGCATTCAATTCTGTGGTAGCAAATTTTCCTTAGATATTTTTGGGTTCCCATCTTTCTTGTACGTTTATGGTGCACATCCCTATCACTAGAGCTTCTTGGAAGGTTACTTTGGTCATTAGGATCTGTACCCGACCTACGTTTAGCTTATCCGAGGAGATATTCCTCCTCGGATTCGGACCTCTCACGCTCTTGACCAAAGCCCCACACTCTCGGCCAAAGCCCAAAACCCAATTGTATGATTTGGGCCCATGACCCCACAGATATCTATATAGTATTAACAAACTATCAACCTAGATAAATATACAAAATCATTGTTTCTTAATACATTAAGATGCAATCATCTACTAACAACAACAAAAAAATACAAAATAATATTGTTTCTTAAGAGCATCAGCTATTGCAAAAAAAAATTATTTTCACAAACTAAAAAGTACTTTTGCTACTTTAATATAGCATTTGAAATATCTCGAACAGTAGTGTTTTGGATAATTGGTGTTTTAAATACTATATTCAGTATTTAGAATACCTAAATGCTAGTACTCTAATACTTGGCTGATTAGGATTTTTTTTTTTTTTTTTTTTGGTTAAGTTTTTGAGTTGAGTAATTGCTAGTTGGGATAGGCTAATTATAAGGAAGGGGGTTTAAGTTTTTAGAAGATGGAGACCTAACTCTAGAAATAAAAAAAATATAACCAATAAAAAAAATTTCTTTTTTTTTTTCTTTAGGCTAGGGGGGCCCAAATTTTTTTTTCTTAGAGCCTACAATCATATTTTACCTAGACACAATCTTTTTTTTTTTTTTGGTAAAAGGGAAATATTATTAAGCACAAAAGGAAAACTACACAGCAGCAGAAGCCATACTGGCAGCAGCAAGTCTACAATAGTACAAACCATTAATGTCCTTAGCTAATAAAGTTTCTAAATCAGCAGTAAAAGGAAGATCAAAGACAGCAAAGTCTTCCTGCATAGAACAACCCCATTTTGCCAGCCAATCCGCACATTTATTGGCTTCTCTAAATACGTGAACCACCCGAACTTGAGAAAACTTGTCCAGGAAGTATCTGCAATCAAATAACAGAGGAGCATAAGCTGAGTTAGGATTCTTTTTTGACTTTAGCAGCCCAACAATCACCAAAGCATCTAGTTCTACTTCCAGTTGTCGAATTCCAAGTTGGTCGGCAAGTCTCAACCCATCTCTCAAAGCCCATAGTTCAGCCATGATGCTTGAGGTAAAGCCAATTGATCTTGCATAGCCCTTAACCCATGCTCCTTGACTATCTCTAATGATCCCTCTACCCCCTGCCTTACTTGGATTTCCAAATGATGCACCATCTGAATTAAGTTTGAACCACCCCTCTCTTGGCTTATTCCAACCAACAGGTATTACAATCTTTGCATTAGTTTTCTTTCCTTTACTCACACAAAAATGGTACTCTCTAGCTTGACTAATACAATCAGTAGGCAGTCTCGGGTTGGGAATAGAATTGTCAAACACAATCTTGTTTCTATTCTTCCAAACAGCCCAAATAGTGAATAAAAAGACCGTGCTCCATGGAATACCAGATCTGTGTAAAACAGAATTCACACTATTTGAGTGCAGCCAATCCTCTAAACTGCCAGTGAAAGTGTTAACACATTCTGGAGGGACCTCAATACTTCTCCAATAATTGCGAGTTAACTCGCAGTCACAGAGAAGATGAGTAATGGATTCATCATGGGACCTGCAAATTGGACACTTACCATCACAATTTATACCCCTTGCTGCTAGAATACTCTTAACAGGAACACTATTGTGGAAACACAACCAAAGAAACATAATAATTTTGGGCAATATATCAATTTTCCATATCCATTGCCCTATAAAAGGGACTCCAGCGGGCTCATTCTCAATGCTTAGTAAGTAGGCTGAGTTTGTGGAGAACTCTCCATCTCTAGTATATTTCCACATAAGAGAATCCTCTCTATGGCCAAATTCCTGCAGAGGAAGAGCTTTAATTTTATTCTTAATGGTATCTGGCAAATCAAAGGATATTAAATCCCATTTCCAGCCACCCACATCTCTTAACTCTTCAACAGTAAGAGAATTATCCCTTATGCTTAGAGGCCCCTGAATCATTTCTCTTAGGGATTCTCCCTTCAGCCACCTATCTAGCCAAACTTTAGTCCTTGCCCCAGTCCCTACACACCAATAGATTCCACGAGAAAAAATAGTGAATCCCGCTTTAATGGCCTTCCAGTTAAGGGAAGAGGGGAGAGCATTCAAATCTCTTGCTCTCACTCTTGATGAGGACCAATATTTCTTCAAGATGACTTGAGCTCACAAGGCATCCTTCTCTTGATACATTCTCCAATTCAATTTAGCAAGTAAGGCTAAATTTTTAGCTTTGGCTGCTTGGATTCCGAGTCCCCCATCCTCCTTAGGCTTCACAATCTTGCTCCAACCAACAAGGTGCAACTTTCTCTTTTCACTCGTGGATCCCCATAGAAAATCTCTATTCACTTTATCAAGTTTATCACAAATATGTGTTGGAAGAGCCACCCCTTGCACAATATGATTAGGAATGGCTGACATGACAGATTTAATTAAGACAGCCCTACCTGCAAAAGACAGGAATTTAGCTTTCCAACCCGAAAGCTTATTCATGACTCTCTCCACCACAAAGTTATATTGTCTCCTATTTGCCCCTCTATGCCTCAAAGGAAACCCCAAATATTTGCCAATACTACGAGTTTCCTGTATGCCCAACAAATCACACACTTCCATTCTCTCCTCTTCCTTGACATTAGGAGAGAAGTAAATTCGAGATTTCTCAAAGCTGATCTTTTGGCCTGACTCTAAGCAGAATTTATTTAATACATCAGAAATAGTAGCACAAGCATCATGCCCCACTTTGCAAAACAAAATTATATCATCTGCAAAGAGGAGGTGAGAAAATCCTAAATTATCCCGAGATGCCTTAAGGGGAATCCACGAACCTTCCACACACTTTTGCTCAACGAGATGGCTTAAATATTTTATACACAATATAAATATGTATGGAGATAACGGATCTCCTTGCCTTATACCCCTAGAAGGTTCAAAGGGTTCAAGCATTCCTCCGTTCACCAAAATGGAGATATTAGTAGATGAAATGCAGCTCATAATAACCCAAGTCAACTTAGGAGGAAAATGAAAAGCCTGTAACACTTTGTGGATAAAATTCCATTCTAGCCTATCATAGGCTTTCTCTAAATCCAATTTAATCGCCATGAACCCCATTTTTCCTTTCTTCCCATCTATAGAATGAAATAGCTCTTGAGCAATTATAGTATTGTCAAGACCCCTTCTTCCTGGAACAAAGGCAGATTGAACTGGAGAAATCAAATTAGCAAGAAGAGGTCTAATACGGGCCACAATAATCTTTGAAATGATTTTATATACAGAATTACAAAGACTAATAGGCCTGTAATTATTTAAGGTCTCAGGACTTTGGCATTTCGGAATCAAAGTAACAAGGGTTTCATTAAGGAAACTCGGAATGACTCCTTTGATGAAAACTTCCTTGATCTCATTGCAAACCGAGTTTTTCACATCTGCCCAAAAATGTTGAAAGAAACCCACATGTAATCCATCCGGTCCAGGGGCTTTAAAAGCTTTAAGAGACCACAGACTAGCCCTTATTTCTTCTTCTGTTACTTCAGTTTCAATTCTAGTGCTATCCTCCTCTGATAAAAAGCTGCAGGCAAACTCGGAGACATCCGACTTAATTGGAGAAAAGGAGGATTCCGTGGAGTACAATATTTGAAACCCAAATTTAATGTGATCCTTTACCTCCAAATCATTTAGGATCCAGTTTCCAACAGAATCTTTAATACATCTAATTTTATTTTTGCGACGTCTCACCATAGTAGTAACATGAAAAAACGAAGTGTTACAATCCCCAAAATTAGCTGCATTTAATCTTGACTTAAGAGCCCAGAATTCCTTTTCTTGGAGCAAAATAAGAGAATAATCCTCAATCAACTTCTTTTCCAAATCCAGTAAGAAATCATTGGGATTTTCAGCCAAAGCTTTTTGAGCCCCGTTCAATCTGGCAAGGGTTCTTCTCTTTCTAGCAAACAAATTTCCAAACACTTCAGCATTCCATTTTTTTGATCTATTAGTAAAATCTGAAATGGCCATATGTAATCTTCTATTGTCTGGCCATGCTTGCTGCACCACTGAAGGGAATTCCGGATGCAGTAACCACATTGTGTGAAATTGAAATGGTTTAATAAGATGACCCACTTCTTGCCTACATAACTCCAAAAGAACCGAGCAATGATCAGACCAGGTTCTAGGTAAGTGAGTCACCGTGGCATCCGCATATAGTGTTCGCCAAATTGGGTTAGCGAAACATCTATCAATTCTTTCTAATATAAGGTCAGTAATGGGCCTACAATTCGTCCAGGTGTATTTTGGGCCCACAAAGCCCAAATCCAACATATTGCATTCATCCAGACACTCTTTGAATTCTAATGCTCTGTTAAGATTGACACTATTCCCGCCAAACTTATCTTCCCCATTCAGCACTTCATTGAAGTCACCCAACATGAGCCAAGGGAGGTTGTGGAGTTGACTAACCATTTTTAAATTATTCCAAAGAATTCTTCTTTCTGTTATTCTAGGACTAGCATAAATAGCTGAAATAAGCCAAGATAAATTAGAGGAACGCACCTTAACAGTTGCATGGATTTCCTGCTTCGTAGTTGATAGCAGGGTGATCTCCACATCTTCCTTCTTCCAGAGAATCCAGAGTCCTCCAGCATACCCAATTGTATCAGTTACAATGCTCCCATCAAAAGGGAGGTCTTCAATAATTTTTTTTGCCCTATCACCCCCCACCCTCGTCTCCGTTATCACCATAATAGAAGTTTGATGATTGACAGCCATTTCAAAAATTCTTCTTTTGAAATCTGCATTCAATGCTCCTCTGCAATTCCACAACAAAATATTCATTTTGATAAATTGACTCAAATGAACCTCAATCTCCATAGGATTAGTATTCATTGCAGTTGTTTCCATCATACTCCATCCCATCCTCCTCAGTATATCCTTGGACCCCATCCAATCTGGTTTCCATATCATCATATATTTCAAAATGCCTACTATGTCCTCCCTGCAACAATCTTTTCTTACCTTGTCACAATCTAATGTAAAATAAATAGAAAAAAAGAAAAAAAAAAAACCTGGGAGTTTTTACTATGTAGGGTGAGTTATTATCCTATGTAATGCAGTCATAAAAGATTGTTGTGACCGATTGTTATAGCTATCGAATAACAAAAATAAAAGGGCTTAGAATAATTTTAAATAGACTAGAAGTAACTTTGAATGTTCCTGAAGTAGGCCAATTTGGGAAATTCACATTTTCACTAGGTTTCCAAATCCTTAGCAATTCCAATTATGGCTTCCCGTAGTCATCTATTTTTTCTGACAGTCTTCTCTAGGCTGTCACCTCCACCATTTTTATGCTTTTTTTTTTTTTCTCAAAGTTTTCCTTAGCTTTCCATTTTTTACTTCATGCCTCAAGCTTTCATTTAGACTACTCGAATATATCTCATTCCATAAAAAAACTCCCCACGCCCAACGTACTCCCCATTTGCTCTATGGACTCTTTTCTACAAACTTACGATATGGGGCTCCAGTTGCTCCACCCTCAAATTTACATGATCCTTAAGTGGCTCTTACTGTTAGAGTAAAATAAGTTGACTCTACCAACATTGCTTTTCCTTACTTGACCCTCTCTTGAAATTTTGAAATTCATAAACTTTGTTCTATACTCTTTTATCATCTTGCATGAGTCGCCCACATATAGATATTGTTCTCTTCTCAAAAAAAGAAGAAGAAGATATTGTTCAGTCGATTTCAGTCCATTCGGGTCCAATTCGGTCCATTTTATTCCTGTTCGGTTCATGCGGTCCATTTGGTCTAGTTTGTTTTATTTGATCCATATCAGTCTAGTTTGGTCTTTTCGGTCCATTCTAGACCAAAAAGTTTGAAAATCAATTTCAAATTTTATTTTGTGTATATATAAATATATATATATAATATTCAATAATTGGAGGGAGGATTTGAATCGTGGACACCTTTGTTGAAAACACAAAGAGATATGATTTCTTGAATGATGAACTGATTCAAATCCTATTAGAGAAATTCTACCCAAAAAATTTGCATCATTGCACCAATTCCATTATCTTTTCCATTTTTATTGAAAATAAAAATTGGCTTGAATTATTCATTATAACTTTTTTTTATTTTTTTTATTTTTTATTTATATATTGTGCTCTAAAGAGAACTTAAAATTACATGGTAAGATGAGCCTTGTCACGCGATAACATATCATGTTTTCTTATATAATGAGAATTAGTATTCAAATCTCCATCCTCCATTGTTGTAACTTTTGAATTATCATAAAAAAAAGTTACATAAGGAGATCAATTTAATTTTTTTAATAAGATCACATAAATTAATCCTCAAAATCATTTATAAAATGAGGCGTCTCAAGTTCCTCAGATGTCATTATTTTGTCACAAACCCATTTTATAACTTTTAACTTTTAGTATTTTACCGTGTAATCACTCTATGAATGTTTGATGTAAATTGATTGTCCCAATGTTGACTCTTTATTGTATAATAACCTACTTCTATTGGTGATTTCCAATTTGGTTAAGACATCTAATTCTAGGTAAGATTTAGAGAGTATAGGAGTTTGTTATAAAATTTTGACGGATGGCATCCACAAAGTGATCTTTTGTATATTTCTAAGGGCAAAACTTAGATACAATACACTTAGGTGTTGTTCATTAGGTTTCCATTTTAAAATTCAACCATGTGACTGTACTTAACTAAAAATACACTTTCATCACATGAGAAAAAAGCCACATGACTGAATTTTAAGAGAAGAACCTAAGAAACAACACCTAAGTATTATACCTAAGTTTTGTCTTATTTCTAAATATATGTAATTTGTAACGTTTATGCTAGTAAATGGTGATGGAACATAATTTTAGTCTTGAGGTAGAATTTTTATTTTTATTTTTATTTTTAAAAAGATAGAGCAAATATTTTTTTTTAAAGAAAATTTATTTCATAACAAGAAGTGGGGAGGGGGTTTTTAAATATCAGCATTAAATTACAAACTTTTTAGACTAATAAAATCTCTTGTCTTTGAATAAAGTAAGAAAATAATAAAATAATAAAACATCAAATCATAATGTGTGATTGTGAGTAAATGTAGAGTGTAAATTGAAAGACACAGTAAGGCATAGAAGAAGGCTTAAAAAAAATAAAAAGAGCTGAAAGTGAAAACAAATATTCTTTTATTTTTCTTTTTAATGGGAACAACTTATTTAGCTGAAATTGAAAACTTTCTACTGAAAGTACTATAGATAAATCTAAAAGTTAGCTGAAATAATACAATGAGACCTATGAATAGTACTGAAAAGTGCAATGAGACTCATAAATAGTTGCAAAAATAAGCTAAATAGTAAAAAAAATTGCCCAATATAAACTTATGCCAAATGCAGCCTAAAAAGAAATTAACCATCTAATGTTCTTGTTGACCTAGCCAGACCCATCACCTAGTCATTCAATGAGTTGAGTACAAGTTTGACCCATTTTTCTCAGAGCATAAATCTTGACCCATATCTTGATTTTTCCTTTGGATTCAAAAAGCGGGTTAATGGATCTGGGTCCAATTTTGTTAGCGAGGAAAAAAATATTTGCTCCCAAGTCCCACCTCATTAAAGCACTTGCTAAGAGGTGAAAATGAGACCTATGAATAATACTAAAAAAATGCAAAGAGACCCATAAATAGTAGTAAAAATAAATTAAATAGTAAAAAAATTGCCCAATATAAGCTTATGCCAAACACAGTCTAAAAAGAAATTAACCATCTAACGTTCTTGTTGACCTAACCCGACCCATCACCTAGTCATTCAATGAGTTGAGTACAAGTTTGACCCATTTTTCTTAGAGTCTAAATCTTGACCCATATCTATAATTTTTCCTTTGGGTTCAAAAAGCGGGTTAATGGATCTGGGTCCAATTTTTTTAGTGAGGAAAAAAATATTTGCTCCCAAGTCCCACCTCATTAAAGCACTTGCTAAGAGGTGAAATTTTTTATTTATTTTACAATTTACAATTGGATTAGGGAAAAAGTATTTACAGTGTGGATTTTAAACACATGCGCTTTCGGGCATGTGTTTTGTCAACGTTTCTTTGTCATCTTTTTGTTCCTTATCCTTGAGATCTATGTGAACAGATTTTTTTAGATGTTCCTAAAAAAACAGCCTTATGATGCTGAAATTCTAATTCCAAAACCCTTATAAAATGATCCTCAAGCTGGTCTACATTCCACCTAAATGAAACAATGGGACCTAAACTTGGAATGGTGTACTTTTGATTAACCAACATGCCACTTAAAGTTTCCAGCAAAAAAAGAAAAAAAGTAGAAGCCCTTTCACGCTTTGGTGTAACTCACAAAAACACTTAAATCTTGTTACATTAGATTGAGTTAAACTTAGCTCACTAGTAGTAGAGTTTGGATACTTTAACATTCTGTGTAGTCTAAAATTGGAGAGATTGATAATTTGCTACTTTGTATACCATTATTCTTGATTGACATAACTCTTACTCTTACGTGTATGCGAATGCCATAAACAACAAATGCTGAAAATTTGAAGGTGTAGAGAAACCTAACCCAAGGAGAGGGCTGAAAATTTTGCACCAGAAGAAACCTTGCACAATGGGGACAGCATGGGCAAAGACTATTTGCCAGCAAATAGTGTGGGGATGCGTGCATTACTATTAGACGGATTCATCATTCAAGACACCAGATGCTGATGAGTGGAGGCAATCTGGTGCCATTTTGCTTCCAGACTTGATGGCAGCAAAAGATTTGCTTGCTTCAGAAAATTCAACTTGCTGAGAGGCATCTGCCTCTCCCATTCATGATGTGCATGTACAAGTTCTTCCCCATCATGTAGTTTAGAGTTTAGTGACAAATCTTTTTCAGCTGGTGTGCCCCCTCAATTTTGTTTCTGTAGCATGTTTTCACACATTACTATCATTTTTTTTTGGGGGGAAAGGCGGGGCAGATTTGATGGGGGAGAAGTTAACACCAGTTGCAAAGTTATATAACGAGCTCAATCATAAAAGACGAAAGATTTTATGTTTTCTACACTTTGTAGCGTTTTGCTTGTAATCTCCATCAACTATTTTTTATTTCTTTGATGATTATTGATTGATAGTTTTTTATTTTGTAGCTGCTAGTGCAGTGTTTTCTACGGAATACTCTTTATATGTATCACTTTTGGATTGAATATAATTTTGCTTCATCCAATAAAATATATTTTGAGTGAATATAATTTTGATTCATCCAATAAAAAAAATTTCGAGGATTTATTACATATGTTTGTATGAAGGTGTTAACAGGGACTGCTTTAAGTAGATATTCAGGTAGGCTAGCCTCAACATTCATAAAATAGCCCTGCGTTTTATGGTTTGGTCAGGTTGGTCACTCTGAAACTTAGTTTTGATTTGTAATATATTATGAATACAAATCTGAGTCCAATGTCTTTAGTCAAAAGTTTGCATTTTCTTTAGTGAATAGACGACACTGAATTCAGAATACTAAGCTTAAGTATTGGCATGCAGGAATATATGTCATGGTTGCTTTCTTCTGCTTCGAGTGAGTCAATGACAACATGATCATTACCATTTTTTTTTCTCCTTGATATATATGTGATCTAATCTGTTTTAGATGTTCCTAAATTCAACACTCAAACTATTCAAACAGCCTTAACAGCTCAAATTTTAATCTTGCAACAATGATCCCCAATACTCTTCCTACTGAATGAACTTAATATAATGGTTTAGTTTAACAAAGATGTGACATGAGTCTCCTGGTTTCTCTTTCCCACTAATTATATTTTACACATTGCTTCTTTGCTGAGTTTCTATACCTACATTTCTAGGCCTAGTGTTTTTGCTGAACAACACCTCCGTCTCTAAAATGATCCTCAAACTGGTCTACGTGACAATTTCTACCTTAGTGCTAAATCTTAGAGAACTAATGCATCATGAGCTCTTCTTTTGAAGCTAGGGCAGATTGATGAACAACTAAGCAAGCTTTTCTTTATTAAAGAAATAAGCTGGTGCTGATTCAATTTTCATTTGAAAAGGCAATTAAATAGTTCCTTATAAAAGAAGGACAATGTTATTGTTTCCCATAAAGAAACAATTGAACCTATTTTCTCCTTCATGAGAACTTATATAAACCATTTTGCTTTATTAATTAAACCTATTCTTAGACTCTTGGAGTGGTTTCCTTTTGATTCGCTAATATGCCTTTCAAACCTTCCAGCAAAAAAGAAAAAAAAAAAAAAGTTCCTTCCACGCTCTGATGGAATTCACAAAATTCTTAAATCTTGGGACATAAGATTGATTCTCAACTTAGTTCATAGTAGTAGAGTTTGGATACTTTAACATTCTGTATACTCTTATATTCAAGAGACTGATGTGCAACTTCGTATACCAACATTCTTGATTGACATAATTAATATCTTTTAATGCTTCATTGCGTTTTTAGAATATCCAAAACTCTTGATCAGTAGTAGAGTCTGGATGCTTTTACATTCTATGTACTCTGATATTTAAGAGACTGATAATGTGCTACTTCGTATACCAACATTCTTGAGTGACATAACTTGTGCTTTAATGCTTCATTGCATTTTTAGGATATCCAAAACTTTTGATCCAAATTTTGAACTATTAAATCCTTTGCTGACTTTTAACACCATTGCAAGGATTGTAATCTCTCTCTCTCTCTCTCTGTTTTAGGTTTCCACATAGATTTATATTTCTCAAGCCAATGAATTCTAACTTAATGATGATATTTAGTTTTAAATAATAGAATATGATTGAAAATGTAGACATTTTTAAGTGATGCTATTCTAATTTCATGGTAAAAATATTAATAAAATGACAAATAAAATAGGCATGAATGAATTGATTGCAACTTCCCCATTTGTCGTTGTAACGCATAAGTTTTGGCCACCATTTGATAAATTTTGCGTTACATTCTTAATGATGGACAGCTAGCATAGGCTGAGAACCAGTGATTGACGACCAACTGGACTCAGGCACGCGTTTATCTCTATGACTAGCGTTACAGACATGTCTTAGGCAGGTTTTATCACCTAAGTCTGTTGCTTACATGCAGCTTGCAGGGCTGTTTTGAACTGATGATTGACACTGTAGACCGGACTCAGTCACGTGTTATCTCTATGTTTACATTACAGAAATGTCTTTGGCATGTGTTATCACCTATGCCTGTCAGTTACATTATGCTTCCAGGGTCACCTCTATATAAAGTCAATTTGTTTTTGAATCTCTTCATAAATTCATCCATTGCAACTCAATCCTGCAACTTTAGTTTCCTCTTCATTTTATCAAAACTATTTCTCTTCCAGTACTCCTAGAAGTAGAAGCTCTCAATAGGAATACAATTATGGTGAAAGATATCAGTTTGATTGATTAAGATGGAATGCTGGCCTCATCAGAGTGCCAAAAACAGAGAATTTATGGCTTTCTTGGTAAGTCATAGACACCAAAGCTACATAATAGGACCTCTATTTGATAAGGTTTCCTTTTCCTAAAGAATCTTCATTTTTACTATTAATTGACAAATCAAGTTGCCTTTGGATTTTCATCATAAACATCATTATATGCTTAATTTCCTTCTTAAGTAGGCTGCGTGAATTTTGTATAAAGGACTCAAGTTGTCATGCCTATTGTTTGGATCTCTAGTTAATTTCGTGTGATATTGAAATACTTTTGTATGCTAACATCATAAATAGATTATATCTAATGATACATCCTACAGACATGAGTTTCGTTTGGAATGAAAGCTCTATAAGGAAAAGAAAGACTCAAAAAGAGAAGGGAAATAAAGAAAGAGGTAAAAGATTTTCACCCCCTTCTGAAGCAAAAATGCGCGCAAAAGTATTCCGTTTGAAACTTAAATGCATGCAAGATTTAATGTTTTTTATTTGGCTGCGGTGGCTTAATTTTTTTTTGTAGGTACGCATAATGCAAAATTAAGTAGAGATTCAAGTTTACACCTTAGGAAGAGTAATCGCACAATGGCCAAGATCTTGACCCCATGTTTATTTGATGGCAATATTCACTCATTTCAACTTATGGGCTTAATCGAAAAGCTGTGCATTTTTCTGTTGTTAATTCTCACCTTAATGGGATGGTTCCTAATATATCTGCTTAAAGATCTAATATTAGGCTAACAATACAAGGAAAATGGTATTGTTGTCATTTCTCCCCTGTAGCTCTCTCTCTGGCACAAGTGAAGATGGTTGTGCCTCTTTTAATTTCTATAAATGATAAGTTTATGCAATTTAATTCTAATCACATTATTTCTTTATATTTCAAACTTCAAGCCCATGCTTCTAAAAGGGGCCAACTATATTCCTCCTTTAGCAAAATTCTCACTAAACCTGAAACTATACTATAAGGTCTCTGTGTAATTACATCAGAGAATCACCACCTACTTTTGATTAATGATACACTTCTGGTTTTGCTTGTTGGTCTTTTGCTAAGCATGATTTATAAATAACTTCCCATAATCCTATTACTTGTTTCCTTAAATATGTGCATATGCATGCATTCACACTCTATATTGTGGACTAATTCATGATTATATATACAGCACTCTATTTTTTTTTTCAAATGTTAACAAAGAGAAGTGCTTTTGCAGGATGTACTAATGGAGAGCATCTTTGATCCTCAGGTGGTTCAAACCAATAAGCCAATCACCATTGAAACACAAATTTCATCAATTGCAGTCTCTCTTATTTACTCACATTCCAAACATTACGAACCTCTTTGCTCACATTCCAAACATTATGCAAACCAAAATTTAAAACCTCTATATCACAAATTTTTTACCTTACAAAAAATTAATAAAAAAAAAAAGATGCTTAGTTTTAATAAATTAAAACGAAGAAATTATGTTACTAAATTAAAATTAAATAAGCACTAGTCTGCCTCTGCCACACTTGATCCACAGAGGCTCAAAGTCTCTTTCTCTCACACACACTCCCACCTTCACTAGTATTCTCACACTGATTCCCACCATCGAGAGCTATCCTCTTCCCCCATTTGTCCACTCTTAACCCATTTCTCCAATCACTTTTTCTCGCTACCACCCTCTTGCTTGATGTGTTTCCATGCCTGACCTACCTATATATGCTATGTAGAGTAGCAACATTCCATCACCTACAACATTATAGTAATTTAGACATTTATTTATTATGTTGTTAAAATTAACATCAATCGAATTTGTTGTTACGCCAATTTATAAATATTTTTTAGTAAAATTTGCAACACATTTAACATTTTCCCTCATTTATTTGGCCGAAAATAAACGCATGCAACCAACACAACTATGCCTCTCAACCATCACAACCTCTCCTTGGTTTGTCTTGACAATTGGGAGATCTTCTTCACTCCCATTTACAACATATGGGGAACATTTACCAGCCTGAGGCAATCAAACATGGATAATCCAAAAAATGGATAGTCTTGCAAGGCCAAACATCATGGCACTCTGCTGCTTGAACCACTGGTATCATCTTTTCACCCGAATAGATACAACAACCATTAACCTCCTTATTATACAAAACAGGATAAGCAACAAAAAACCAAACAATCAAGTTGGTAATTTTCTGTATTAGGCATGAATTTTTGTACAAGTCTATAACAGAGTAGAATCTAAATAAAAGGTTAGTTATTGTGGGTTCAATACTCCCAAGTAGAGAAACCATGTTTTCTCATTTAACAACTATTAAATCGCACCATAAATGTACATGTTAGTCAAACAATTACCAACTAATGTTACAAGTAAAAACCAAGGAGTTTTGTAGAGTCTTTTTTTTTCCCTTTAACATTCTCCTACATAAGTTTTATGATAACATAGCATGCCAAGAATTAAAAGTTCAGATTTGTTTAATTAATTTTATTTCAACCATAAGCTGAGCTTGAGCACATCACCAAATAAGATTATATGTTCAGGCTTAGCTTATTTTCTTTTTCGAATAAACTTGAGTTTATTCATGAGCTACTTGATTAACTTATTATTTCCTTATATATATAGTAAAACAATGACTAAAATGTTTTTCTCCTGAACAAATCTATTAACTCGAGCAAAAATCAAGCTCTAAAAAAAGGCTACATAACTAAATAACATGCTAAAGTGACTTTTCAATTATATAATTCTGGAAAAGTTTTTATTTAGCTAAAGAGGCCCATGAAATCATGTTGAACTATATCCATGACTCAATGAAATTTGTAGCCCAAAGACCTTTGCGATAGGAAGAGAACATACAATATAATATTTTGTGGGCTTTTAATGGCGAATGGCATTTCGAAATGGTGGTTATGAGAGGAGAACATAGAAGCGCTAAATTTACCACAATTATGGACAAATGTTTGAAGAGAAAGCTAACTATTGTAGTTTTATTCTTTCATCCATATAGAAATATAAATGAATAAAATACGAAGAATCTCTCAAACGCCTAATTTGAATAATTATTATTGACAATAGAGAAACATAAAAAATCATGTTGACCCACATTATTCTAACGTAGTAGTTGTTATGGCCATTAGTCTAATGTAGTACATCAGTACATGTTGCCAAGAGAATCAATTAGGAGGACAAATCGGGGCAACCCAGTCACAAATACACTGACTAGGAATTCCAGGTGGAGGGAAAACAGTACAGTCTCCAATTCCTTTATGTCGTTTAGTGCATTCGTTGCCGCATTTGAGCCTAGTCGTGCAAGGCCAAGCAGTACGACACTCTGCTGCTTCGACCGTGGGTATAACTTTCTCATCTGAACAAACACAACAGCCACTAATTAATCGCTATGTTATACAAAATTAGCCAAAAAAAATCTATACATAAATAATATGAAATAGTCCATTTATAATAATAATAAAATAATCCTCAAAATCACTTGAATAATTTGTGTGTGTGTGTGGTTTTTTTTAATAATAAATAATTTAAATTATGAATATCTACTTGAAAATACTTAAAGGTGTTGGTTGGGATACAAGGTTCTTGATGGATATTTAGAGTGTCTTAAGCATGAATTTTGGTACAAGTCAATTGCAATGAAATATTTTTTTGGTATTCTATGATTCTTATTTCTTTAGAATGGAAAAAATTTTAAATCAAAGGCACGTAAAGTAATCTGATAAGTGGGTTCGAAACTTCAAATTGAGAAACCATGTTTTCTGATTCGACAACTATTAAATTGCACCATAAATCGACTAGTTATTACTCAAATATTTACACACTTATATTACGAATGAAAACCAAAAAAATTTCTAGCTTTTTTTCTTAAGCATCCACTTGCAAAAATTATTGTGCTACCATACATAATCGAGAATCAAACACAGAATATCAAGTGAGATTCAAAAAGAAAAAACCATTTTAACTTAAGGTACAAATATTCCCATATATTGTAACTATATAATAAGGACATTAGCCAATAACAATCTAGTGTTTTTTTTGTACGACAAGTGAAAGAGAAGGAATAAGAATCCAAATTATCCTTAAAGATAGGAATTAAAAAAAAATATTGATATGATTACCGCAGTTGATCACAAGGAAGACAAGAAAGAAGCAAAGGATAGAAACTTTGGCCATCTTTGATATATGGCACCAATGTGCTGCCTGTTCTCCTTTTAAAGGGGAATTTGTTTACATGCCTAATTTATTTTAATTAGTGTTGGATGAATAATGGTAAATATATATTTTATTTAAAAAAATAAATTCGTTTTGATTAGGATTAGTTAGTTTAGTTTGGATTACGATTATTTTTATTGATAGATTAGATGAAGTTAGAATTTATCTTGATTTACTTTTTATGTCTGTCTTGTATAAATTCAATTGATGACAATAAATAATAGACAGCCATGATTCAATTTTATATTTAAACCCCTAAATAAATTATCAAATAGATTGTTCAAAATACAAATACAATCATAATAAATGTTTATGAATAATTATCATAATTATCATGATTCTTATTTAATATTTCATAAATATAAATAAAAGCTAAAAAAGATTTTATTTTAATTTAAAACCCCAAATAAATTATCAAATATATAGTTTAATATACAAATACAATCATTATAAATATGTATTAATAATTATCAAGTTTTATATTTAATATTTCAAATAAAAATAAAGGATAGCCGTAATTATGAAGTTATTGTGCCCAAAATAAGTATCTTTTACAAATCATTGTGTGACATTTAAGACCATTACAAAAAAATAATTGAGAAATTTATTTAATATTTTTTATTGTGGAAATGATCTTATATATTGTCACGTCAATTTCTATTGTTTTGTAGAAAATTGATACTTGTTTTATTTATTTGTTTTTTGTTTTTTGTTTTTTTTGGTGATGCTATATGTTCAAAAAAAGAGTTAAAAGCCTCTCATAAATTAAACATCATTGAGACTTGAATGGTAGAGTTTCTTGCAAGAACAAAACAAATAATATCCACCACCTAAATACTCCAATGAAATTAATTAGAATGGGAGGAGAGATGTATGTTTGTGTGTTGATCTCACAAAACCAAATGTTAATAAAAATTCTTATGCACAAATGAGCAATTTCCTCCTTTATTTAGACAACCAAAAAGTATGCGTCAAAAAATTATCAACACTTAATCTCAAAAACTCACCCAACAACGTAGCCCTTTTTAGAGCATTTGTATTAGTTTGTGCAAAATTTTATGTCTATTTTAGTATAAGAATTAAGAATCACATTTTTTTTCCTATTTTACATACTCACTTTATGTCTACACAAGATTTTATTAAATATCAAATTTTCTTGTTGTTTTTAATTGTTCTCTTTCTTTATATACAATAATTACTATTCACTCACTTTCTTCTTTCTTGGGATACATAATGAAAAAATACAAAACAAAAGGCAAAATGAATAGTGCCATGTCAATTTAAACCATTACTATAGTAACATTGCATTTTTACACAAATTTGCATGACTTGATGTGGGTAATTCTTGGGTTGGTTGGCTAAAATGTAATATTTTTCTATTTTATAGACATTGACACTTGTAAACTTATGGACTTAAAAAGCAAATCATGTAAAACACAAAAGTAAAAAAATATGATAAAAGCAAAATACAGGAAGTTTTGCCATATTTGACATATGACCACAATGTTGTGCTTTATTCTCCTTTTATAGGAGATTTGTTTTTTGGGAATAAGCTTCTTTCCTACCAAGATTTGAACTTAATGTATGGAATTAAAAAGCAAATTAAGTACAACATCTAAAAAAAGAGATATTAGTAAGAAATCAAGAAATAAGCGAAAGGCAGGAAGTTTTGCTATCTTTGATACATGACTACAATGTGGTGCTCTATTCTCCTTTTATAGGGGATTTTTTTTAGTAAGTTTCTTTTCTGCCAAGATTGGAAATTAATGTATTGATTTAAAAAGTAAATCGAGTAAGACATCTAAAAAAGAGATATTAGTAAGAGAGAAATGTTTTGCAGCATACTTGTTTGAAAGAAGCAAAAGACAAGAAGTTTTGCGATCTTTGATACATGACCACAATATAGTGCTCTATTCTCCTTCTATAGGGGATTTTACAAATCTTTGTTTGACATTTAAAATTATTACAAAAAAATAATTAAGAAATTTATTTAATATTTTTTATTGTGGAACTGATCTTATATATTGTCACGTCAATTTCTATTGTTTTGTAGAAAGTTGATACTTGTTTTAATTGTTTTTTGTTTTTTTAGGTGATGCTATATGTTAAAAAAAAATGTTAAAAGCCTCTCATAAATTAAACATCATTGAGACTTGAATGGCAGAGTTTCTTGCAAGAACAAAACACTTAATATCCACCGCCTAAATACTCTAATGAAATTAATCAGAACGGGAGGAGAGATGTATGCTTGTGTGTTGATCTCACAAAACTACACGTTAATAAAAATTCTTATGCACAAATGAGAAATTTCCTCCTATATTTAGACATCCAAAAAGTATGCTACAAAAAAATTATCAACACTAAATCTCAAAAGCATGCTCAACAGTGTAGCCCTTTTTATAGCATTCGTGTTAGTTCGTGCAAAATTTTATGTCTATTTTAACATAAGAATTAAGAACCTCACCTTTTTTTTTTCTATTTTATATACTCACTTTTCTAATCATCCCACATCAATTTTATCTATTTTACACAACATTTTATTAAAATATCAAATTTTCTTGATGTTTTTAATTGTTTCACTTTCTTTATATAGAACAACCACTATTTACTCTCTTTCTTCTTTCTCGAGATACATAATGAAAGAATACAAAACAAAATGCAAAATGAATAGTGCCATATAAATTTAAATCGTTACTATAGTAACAATGTATTTTTACATAAATTTGCATGACCTGATGTGGGTAATTTTTGGGTTGGTTGTCTAAAATGTGATATTTTTCTATTTTACAGACACTGACACTAATGGACTTAAAAAGCAAATCAAGTAAAACACCTATAAAAGAGAAAATAGTAAAAAAAAGAAGGAAAGAATCAAAATACAAGAAATTTTGCCATCTTTAACATATGACCACAATGTGGTGCTTTATTTTCATGTTATAGGAGATTTTTTTTTTGGGAATAAGTTTCTTTCCTACCAAGATTTGAACTTAACATATGGAATTAAAAAGAAAATTAAGTAAAACATCTAAAAAAGAGATATTTGTAAGAAATATTAGTAAGATAGGAAGTTTTGCTATCTTTGACACAACCACAATGCGGTGCACTATTCTCCTTTATATGGGAATTTTTTAGTAAGTTTCTTTTCTACCAAAGTTGAAAATTAATGTATTGAATTAAAAAGCAAATCAAGTAAAACATCTAAAAAAGAAATATTAGTAAGAGGGAAATGTTTTGCTACATACTTGTATGAAAGAAGCAAAGGACAAAAAGTTTTGCAATCTTTGATACATGCATGACCACAATGTAGTGCTCTATTCTCTTTTTATAGGGGATTTAAAAAAAGAAAAAAAGAAAAAAAAGACTAGAAGTAACTTTAAATGTTCCTGAAGTAGGCCAATTTGGTAAATGTTCTTGAAGTAGTCAAAATAGATTTCAAAAAGAGGCTACATATCCAAATAACTTGCTAAAGTGACTTTTTAGTTATATAATTCTTGAAAAGTTATTATTTAGCAACAAAAGACCCTTGAAATTAAATTGAACTATATTCATGACTCGAAGAAATTTGCAGCCCAAAGATCTTCACAAAAAGAAAAGAACATACAATATAATATTGTATGGGTTTCTAATGATGAATGACATTTCAAAATGGTGGTTATGAGAAGAGAACGTAGAACAGCTAAGTTGGTTAGCGAAATTTACCACAATTATGGACAAATGTTAGAAGTGAAAGCTAATTATTGTAGTTTTATTCTTTCATCGATTCAATTAGAAATATAAATGAATAAAATACAAAAATCTCTCAAATGTCTATTTTGAATAATAATTTTATATAATAGAAAAATATAAAATATCATGTTGGTCCACATTATTCTAATGTAGAAGTTGTTGTGGCCATTATATTGTAATGTAGACATGTAGTACATATTGCCAAGTGAATCAATTAGGAGGACAAATGCCAAAAGCCTTGTAGCTGAATTGGCACCTCCTTATGCACAAAGTGTTTGGGGGTCTAGGGGGAAAAGGGTTCGAGCTGCGGAGTTAGCAGCCAGGTGGTGGGAAAACAGTACAATCTCCTATTCCATTGTGTCGTTTTGTGCAATCGATGCCGCAACGGAGCCTAGTCGTGCAAGGCCAAGCAGTACGACACTCTGCTGCTTCGACCATGGGTATAACTTTCTCACCGGAATAAACACAACAGCCATTAACCACTATATTTCTAATAAAGAAATTTATCATTAAAATCACGTTGTTAATTTCTCTATTAGGTTTGAATTTTTGTACAAGTCTATGACAAAGTTGAATCTAAATCAAAGGTAAGTATAGTTCTTGTGAGTTCAATACTTCAAGTAGAGAAATCATTTTGAGGAGGGAGTACGCATTTATGGTACTCCGAGAGTTTCCAATAATTACCCTAAATCGACTAGTTATAGTTAAACAATTACAAACTAATGTTACAAGTAAAAACCAAAGAGTTTTTTAGCGCTTTTTTTTTTCCTTTAACATTCTCCTGCATGAGTTTTGCGCTATCATACCAAAACAAGAATTAATATTCATAACGAAACAAAAATTTAACCTGCCAAAGGCCTTGTGGCTGAATTGGCACCTTCCCATGTACAAAGTACTTGGGGTCTAGGGGGGAAAGAGTTCGAGCTGCGGAGTTAGCAGCATGTTGTAATTATTTCTCAAAAAAAAAAAAAAAAAAAAACAAAAATTTAACCGAATTAAGGTACAAATATTCATATTGTAACTACATAATTAGGACCTTAGCTACTAACAACCTTTTTTTATTTTTTTTGACTTACAACAAGAGAGAGAAGAGGCATTTGAATCAAAATTCTCATTGGTGGAGACTAGATAATGACACTAAAGTCACAAAAGCTCCACCAACAACGTAGCACTCTTATGGAATTTCAGAGCAAATCAAGTAAAACACTTATAAAAGAGAAATTAGTAAGAAAATATTAATATAATTACCCCAGTTGATCACAAGGAGGACAAGAAAGAAGAAGAAGACAGAAGGTTTTGCCATGTCGATATATGATCGAGCACAATGTGGTGCCCTATTCTCCTTTTATAGGGGACTTGTTTTATTTTGGGAAGCAAATTTTCTTTTCCACCAAGTTTAGAACGTAATTTATGCTACAAAAATTTAATTATAAAGCAATTAAGTTATTGTATTTTGGGTTCATATGGAAAAGAAGAGTAATTGTATTTGTCGGTCACTAATGACGATGTAAGCAATATTTAGTTACATGCTTGTAAGCTACGAATATTTACATCAAGGAAGTGAATTCTGTACCGTATCGGCTGGTACGGCCGGAATATATCGTACCGGCCAGCAAACCGGTACAGAATACCCCTTTGTTTCGTATTGGAAAAAATACCGGCCGTACCGGCCAATTTCGGGCAATACTGGTTAGTACAGAAAAAAGTTTTTTTTTATTTATTTTTTTTTTTATTAAGTTTTGTAATTTTTGAATTTTTGTTAGGGCAGAATGGTAACTTATTTGCATTAACTTATTAGTATTATTTGTTTTCTTAGTATGCAATGGTAACTTTTAAGCTTTCTATTTTTTATATTGTGTTTTTTTTTTTTTTTTTTTTTTTCTTTTAATTGATACTAAAGTCTAAAACCATGAATAATTAGTTCTGAATTGAGGAAATGTTTTATGGTAAACTTTTATATTTATTATAATACACACACACACATACATACATACATACATATATATATATATTTATTTATAAATATAAAAAATAGTGGTAAACCCGAAACGGTACACCGGTATTGACCGGTATTCGAAATATATCGTACCGCTGGCCAAACCGGTACAGCCTCCGGTACGGTATTGACTCCCTTGATAATACGCAAACAATTTGAATTTACCCAAATCAATCATTAAATATTTGGTGACTGAGTTGAAAAGGAAATATCATTGTAAATATACGTACCATAGATACATATATGCCTGTATATATAAACGAATTTTTACCAAATGGGGGAAAAAAAGTCTTCTTTATAGTATGAAACTCAAATAATAATAATAATCACATTGTTTTATATATTTTAAATATAAAACACATTATAAATGTTTTCTTGTATATGGCTTTATAAAAATACTAAAATATAAATCAACTTTATTTAAATTTCATAGACACAATAATTTATTTTGTTACATACTCACATTTTACACTTGTGAATTTGTTTTGAATTTTCTGCATTATGGCTTATCGTGGTACAGTTTCATAAAGGAAGCTACATACTTAAAGATGATAGGTGCCTTACAAAACATCACAACAATGATTGGTCGAGATTCACCGACAAAGTTAGTATCTCGAATCACTTTTCTTGCTCAAGAACTTTCCATTTTGGGGCAAGCATTTTGAGGCATTCTCGAGCTTTGAATTGAGCAAATGAGGTATCTTTGGAAAGCTTGAAACACAATTTTTTTTTTGTTCAACTTTGAATTGATCAAAATGGCTTCTGTTCAAGGAGTTACAATCGTGAGAACATGCCCACTTATATATGTTTTAATGTTTTATTTTCGTTATTTCGGGCACATTCTTTATAATTTTCTTGTACATGATCTCTTGAAACGAAGCTTGTCACACAAACTTTCCAATGATCCTGATGAGCGATTTTGATGTTGTTTTACCAAAGGTGGCTAAAATTTAATCAAACTTTCCAACACTCAAAGCAAAATCAATTTGCAAGTTGTGAAATTATATGTATTTTTGTGATATGAAATAAATACGTGTAGGTCAAATGTTCACTTCGATCAAACAATCAAATATTTTTGCTGAACTTGGGTTAACTTTCATATTTTGCAATAAAACTTTGGGGTTTAGCCTAATTTTGCCAATCTTTACCGAATTGAGGCAATTGGGTTAAAGTTTTCATTCTAATATGCCTTCATTAATCTAGTTTTAAAAGCTCTACTTTTTGTTGGACCAAAGGAACCATTTTATTCTCCAATTCGGTGCTCATTATTTCAACTCTTGGCCCAAACCAAAAAATTGCCAAAGCATTGTCCAAATAAAGGCAATGTCAACCACAAGGTGTTGTTGAATTATCTTTAAATATGTGCAATCCTCTCATCAAACATAAACTAATTACCAGAATGATCCCAAAGAATTGAAGAAAAAAAATTCATGATAAAAGATTTTTTTTTCTTTGTCAATATATATATGTTGTTGAAGGATTTGTTTTTCTTATAAAATAAAGTGTAATTGAATTTTATGTGTTGATTTTATTTGTTGTGCAGAGTGTAATAGAATTTTGTGTGATTTTGTTGGTTGATACTTGATAGTTGATACCCAACCGTGACCCATGCACCCACCCTAAATTTTCTCAATCTATATCTATACTATTTGTAAGAGGATTCTCCTCTTTAAACTGGACTTTTATGTGGTTCAGAAATACCTCTAAACCTTATGTTTAACAAGAAAAAAATGTGAGGATAACCTAGTAAAAAACTAAAAATATATCTCTAATTTCACTTAAAATGCCTACAAAATATGACACTCTTCTACTAATCCATATCTTCAAAAAAAACTTATCCAAAAAAAAAAAGAAGGAAAATTATGACATTGGACCAAAAAAAAAAAAAAAAAAAAAAAAAGAGACTCATTGCACGTGCAAATTGTAATAAACCTTTGAAAGTTGAAACTAGTTTAAAAGAAGATAACGTAATATTAGAAGAGGTAAAAAAAAAAAAAAAAGCCTTTGGTAAGTTTTTACTAATTTCTGAATTTGAATTAAAGTATCATATTTAGTGGTTACAATTGCAACTTTGCATAAATCAAACCACCAAAAAAAAAAAAATGCAGTTTCTCCACACAAAAAAAAAAAAATAAAAAAAAAAAATAAAAGCATATATCCTTCACCAAACCCAACACGTGCTCAGTTCTACTTCAAAGTTCTAACATCTAATAGTCAATCTAACATTCAACGAGGCATCCTCAGCCTACCTCTTCCATGTCACCTCTTTGAAACATTTATCTGAATAATTAATGGTGATGAGACAGAAGGAGCACAACATTAGTAGCTATCTGCAGAGCTATTTAACACCAACTCACCAATAAAGAAAAACAAAAATGAAAAAAGAAGAAGAAGAAGAACATTGGTAGGCATTTAGAGAAAGAAGGATGGAGATTACAAGGTGTTTATTGACGGGGTTTGAGGCGAGCAAGGCATACTTGTTCTTGGCTTTGAACGAACTATTCCTTGCTGTGTTCATGATTTTAATAGAATCAGTTACCTCAAGTGGAGTCAGTGCCCTTGTCATTGTGGTCTACGAGCATGTCATTGCCACCATTCTCTTGGCAGTTCTCGCTTTCTTCCTCGAAAGGTCAGTGCTGCTTTCATCTTCATCTCTATGAAGACTGTCTTGAGAGATTTTGGTTAGAATTGTGTTTATTACATGCATAACTGTTTTGGTTCATCATAGAAATATGGTGTTTATACAGTCACAATTTATACAGTTTTGGTTAGAATGGTGCTTAATTGTGTTTATACAGTTTTCCTCATGTCCCAAAAAGTCACAATTTAAACACTTTCGGTTCATCATAGAAATGGTAAAACCTCTTTTCATTTCCTCACTCCAGAGTCATCGGTGGACCTAGGCAGGTAGCATTGGAGACCCATTTGAATTGGGTCATGGGCTTGGCAACTTTGACCCTGCCCAATTTTGGTCATTGCCATTTGACCACACAAAAAGATTTTATGTATATTCTTCTTTAGTGCTTACTTACTGTTAGGACCATTTTATTATTTTATTTTATTTTTTTTAAGAATAGGATAGAACCACAAAATAATGACTTGTATTATAGTAGTAATAATAAAATAAATAAATAAGTTTTTTTTTTTTTTATAGAAAATAAATGAATAACTTAAAGATAAAAAATAAAGCCCAAAGTGCCTATTAAACTCAAAACATAAGGTCATTCTATTTATAAATAGATTATGCTTTAATTTGTTACTTTAGATTCTCTCTCTCTCTCTCTATATATATAAAAAAGATTTAATTTGTTCTAGCCTTTCATAATTTTTTTTTTAAAAAAAAGTTATAGCCCAAAATGTAGGATTTAAAATATAATTTTCCTTTGTCTAAAATGCAAAACCCACCCTCTAGGTTTCTTCAAAACTCATTTCAGTCCTCTAAGTTTCAGATTTATTCAATTAAAGTCTTTCTGTCAACTTTGTTAAAATTAAAAATTAAAAAAAAAAAACTGGAAAATACTTTTCAATCATTAATTAAATTTTTTTAATTAAAAAAATTTGAAGAAAAATTTAAAAAATTGGAAAATTAACCACTACCTATAAAGAAAAAAAAAATTGATGGAAAACCCTTAATTGAATAAACTTGAAAGTTAAAAGACCGAAATGAACGAAAGCAAAGTTAGTGGATTGAAATGAATTTTGGTGAAATATAGAGAGTGGATTTTGCATTTGAACATCTTCCTTTTTATTTAATCTTTTATTTTCCTTGTGAAAAACATATTTAATCCATATCCAAAATTTATGCCTGGAGTTGTCCATGGTTGCAGGAACGAAAGGCCTCCTCTCTCCTTCAAGATACTATGCTATGCATTCCTGTTGGGGTTGTTACAGTTAAGTATAAAGTTTCTTCTTGTTATAGAAACTTGAAGTAAATTCTCAAACTAGACTTATTCAGAGGCACTTGATAATTTTTAAATTATGGATAAAAGCCTAATTGCTCCATATAGATTCAGTTTAAACCAAGTCTATTTCGACAATTTTTTTTATATTTTTAAATTATATTAATTTTTGTAAATTGTTATCTAGGATTACACTTTGTCAGCTGCTAATGACAATAGCCCTGCAATTTGTATCATCGAGTTATGAAAGCATTGGAATTAACTTGGTCCCCTCTGTAGTATTTGTAATGGCCCTCTTTTTCCGTCAAGAAAAACTCAAGTTTTGGAGCATCAATGGGCAGGGCAAGATATGGGGTCTAGTCCTATCCGCAGCCGGAGCATTGGTTTTAGTGTTGTGGGAGGGACCAGTTTTGCTAACCTCTAGGTTGTCTAACATTCAAGCAACTAGTGATGGTGTTATTGGCTTCATAATGATCGTTGTTGGAGTGCTTGCAACAAGCTTTTGGAATATTATGGTGGTAAGAAAATTTCTCCAAAGTTTATCAATGATTTTACATGAACTTGGTATTGACTATATTGAGCATTCATATAATAAGCCTGAGATTGTCATCCACAATGATCATGTTCATATTGGACTATTATTGTGTGTTCGAGTTTACTTAAGTAGTAAAGTCTTTTACCTTTTAATATAGGGATTGAGTTTGAATCTCATCTCATTCATATAAAAAAGAAATTTATTGCTGTTTTGGCTTGATGATATAACTATTATAGTGTTGAATGGGGTCGGCTTGGGATTGAGTTTGAATCTCATTCGTATCAAAAAGAAATTTATTGCTGTTTTGGCTTGATAATATGATTATTATAGTGCTGAATAGGGTCGGCTTAGTATAATTTGTGACATGAGATGATAAATATTAAATGGACATTTTTTATTATTAATTATTAATTTTGCATCTCAATAGTCAATACAATATTTAAATGTTTATTGCTTCTTGGGAGTTGAGATACAAATTTATTAATTAAGTTGTTGTGATATAGATTTTATCAACATTCTATTTCTCAATTGATAATATGGCATTATGGCCAACTCAATCAATTTAGAGTAGGATTTTATCGATTTTAGTTTTAAAAAATTATCTCTACCAAAACAATTATTAGGAGGGTGCCTTTTTGAATTGAGATTGGACTTATTTTTTCTTCCCAAACCAATTATTCAGCTACAAGATGGTCATTGTTTTTTTTTTTTTTTTTTTTTACTGGGAGCCTTTTTGGGGCCTTAAGCTGTCCTGAAGTGGACCTCATAAGTTTGAAGTTTATCTATATATCAAAAATGTATATATATTGGACCATAATTTGGATGACAAATTTATGTAATCTTGCAGGGGCATGTCACTCAATTTTACCCAGCAGAATTATCCTTAAGCGCAATGATGAGCTTCTTTGGCACCATCCAAACTGCTATAGTAACTGTATTTGTGATATCGTGGTCATCTTGGGAGCTAAAGTGGGAAGGAGGGCTTGTCTTGGTTACCATATTACTTGGAGTAAGCCTAAATTTTATATCATCCCAAAAATCCAACACAAGTTTCATTCTTCCTCACAAATCACTGATCCATGTGTTGTGGAATTGCAGGGAATTGTGGTGACAGGATTATCCTATTATGTGATGACTTGGTCCATTAAGAAGAATGGTCCTGTGTTCACATCGGCATTTAACCCACTTCTAGTCGTTTTCTCGTTTTTGCTACAAACATTTGTATTGGGAGATTCTGCACATTTGGGCAGGTATGTCTATATTCAGTCTGTTTGGCATTAGCTTCAGCTTTTAGCTTTTAGTTTTTATGTACAATCTTTTTAAACCTTATTTTTTTCAGTCTTTTTTCATTTTTTTAAAATTTTTTTCAAGGTACAAATATACTTTAACACACTTTTAATAAAAAGTTTTCAGTAAAAAATTAGATAAACTGTTCTCAAATAGACACAATATATGTTTCAAATTATATATATTGATGGCTACCCAGTACCCACCATGATGGATGGGGTTGGCCCATTAAACCCATGGGCCAGGGCCTTCACATATATCTCTTCTACTCTAACATGGTGCTAAATGCTAATGGAAGAATAAAGTCTAAAAGGGAAGTAATTTATGAAGAATGGTGCTCACTTCTTCCACATTTATAGTGGAGTTTACTCATTAAATTCATAGTAATATTCACTACAAATATGAAAGGAGAGACCACAATTTCTCTATACTTCAAAAGTAATTATGAATTTTCCTTAGAAGGAGAACCTTAGGCTAATCTAAATCAAATATCTCACTAAAAATTACAAGATACCAATTAACTTGCTTCAAGATTACGAAGTCCAATCCCAATTAAAATAAAGGCGTTATCCCAATTAACTTGCTTGGCGATAAAAGATGAATCTAGTTTCGACAAAGTAAGTTGAGTAAGAAACTATAAGGTAAAGACCATCTCTAATTTAAATTGTTTTGCTTATTCCTTGATCTGTAGCATTGTGGGAGCAGTTTCGGTTATATTTGGCCTGTACCTAATCTTATGGGCAAAAGCCCACGACATGGAGAAGAAAGAGATTGTGGCTGATGATTCTGTTTACCCTCCATTGATTCAAGCCTGAAAGAGGGAGGCAAGAGTTCAATAAGAAACTGTAATTCGCATGGCAATTCTTCAGCTAAGTGACTCAAATCACTTGTGAGCAAATGTCAAACAGTAGTATTGTTTCATTCATTCACTCTATTAGTTTATGAGCTTCTTAATTTGACTCCAAACAAAGCTAATTTTATATTTTGATTAAGCAATTTTGGTAAATAATGTCATGTGAGTAATTTTTTTATGTCAACGCATGGATATACTATGGTTTGACTGAATTTTCGTGGGTGTATTAAAACTATATATGAAAACATTTATTCTTTATGAAATGAATCATTTTTGCTTTATTGTATGCGATGTTTGTTCTCCGGTCCTTTATACGCTACATAACAAACACCATACTTGTTTTGGTCCAAGAAAGCAAGACAACAATATGTTACACAATGAGAATTGATGCTGGGATGATTTGTTCTATATTAATATTATGTGGCATTGCAGCTTGGCAGGTCTTTTTTTTGTTCGGCCTAATGGAAGGACTTGCCAATGAAGGGCTTGATGAATTCTTCTTAAGCCACGTCGCTGAATCAATGAGGAGTTACGGCCCATCATTCAATGATTGTGTATTTGGTTTTGGGAATTTCTTTTAGGCTCCACTTGGGAGGAGGGAATGGAATGGAAAGGAATAAAAAGAATAATTTTAGAATATTCTTCCCTTCTCTTGTTTAGGAGTTTTAATGGAGGGAATGGAAAATCCATTCCCTTGTTTAGGAGTTTAAGTGAGAGGGAATGGAATGGGTAGGAGGGAACACTCATTCCTCTCTATTCCCTTAAAACCTCAAATTTTCATTCCTCCCGAAATTGGGAGGAATGGGAGGGAATAAAATTAGATTTAATGATTTTTTTACTAGAATTCCCAAAATAACCCTATATATTCAACCATTTATTTTAAAATAGGGGTCTAATAGTAATATTGTTATAAAATGATTCCATTCCATTTTCTCCATGTTGCTCCCAAACAGGATTACTTACATTCCATTCATTTCCATTCCTTTATTTTAAAACATCCAATCAAGGTTACTTAATTCCATTCTATTCATTTCTCTTACTTAAATACATTCCATTCTATTCCATTCATTTCCATTCCCTTATGACCATCTCATTCCATTCTCTTATGAACTCCCAAGCGGAGCCTTAGCTTTCCTTTGGTTTTACTGGTTAGAACATGGTTCTAGGATTGCATAAACACGAGTCATCTAGATAGGTATTTCATGGCTTTAGCAATATTGAGTTCCGTGTTCCTTTGCATTTATTGGTATGCTTCATCGAGGTATGTCCACATCGGAGGTGCAACTCGGGATGTGGAAGATGGTCATAATGAAGGAGTTTGGCTTATTTTCAGTACTTTTTTTAACTAGATATCTCTTGTTGTTTTAAATATACAATGGCAAGTGGTAGTAAATTTTAATCTCCACATTTTATTTAGTTAGTATGTGATGTGGCAGTTTTTCATTAAAATAAAAGGAGATTCCAGATAAAAAAGTACTGGAGGTAAGTCTAACCTATAATGAAGCTTTGTATTTTAAAATGTAACTTTTTTCAAAGTATTTTAATTTCTAATATATTACCAAACGCTCATTTTAAAATTCTAGTTTCAAAAAGCGCGTTTTGGCTCAAGAAAGTGGAAACAAACGCACACTAAAGGCTTTATCAAGATGAGTTTTGGCGGCAAAATAACCCTGTTTCGCCTTCTTAGGGCTGATGTGATGAATTAATTTTGGCTGCATGAATGGAAGTAGTGATATAAGGTTTAATGCGGTTGACTACAATTTTGGTAATTGTAGGGTAACAAATTGTGCACCCAAGTCCAAAGCATGCAAGACCCAGGCCCAATAAGTCCGCTGCAATATATATTTGTAGAGAGTGGGCTTAAGAATTAGATCTGAATGGTGAGAGCTTCGTTTTACCTATTCTTACAAATGAACTAAAAATTTGATTAGAAGGCCCAAAATACAACGAGATAACTTGGAATAAGTCCGTTTTATTTAGGTCCGAGGAGGACTCTTCTCATATTATTCACGTTCTAGTTTTTTCTTTTCTTTTCTTTTTTCTTCTCCCTTCCAAAAAGACCTCCCCCTTACAATGGAGGAGGAATGACATTATATAATCATTTTCTAAGCATCCTATCCTTACACTTGTCATTCATCTAAGGTGCCCTTTGATACTTATCCCATCAGATCTTTTCTTTGGCTTCCCTGTGAGAGGTCATAGTCTTGGTAGCACTGTTCAGAGGTCTTCTCCACATAAATGCGGCCAGAAAAGTAGTTGCAGGGTATTCAATGTGGTGGTAGCAGCTTTTCTTCAGATATTTTCGGGGATCTTTTCCTTCCCAGTAAGCTCACCAAGGCCGTTTCTGTCATTGGGGATTCCAGGAGGATTACTTCAGCCACTGTGATTCATCTTTGAACCGAAAGCTTTATATCCGAGGACTATACCCTCCTCGGACAGAATCGCCGTTCCTATGTGCGAATCTTTTGAAAGTAGAATGCTTTGATAACTGCCACATTGTTCGGCCCATGAGTCTTCCTCGGACCAAGCCCACAGCCCAAGTTGTGTGACTCTTGGTTATTTGTCCCCACAATAGCCCCTCAAAACTTCAATTTTTCCCTCCCATCCGAGGAGAAAAAGTGAGGTTTTGACTTTCAAGAGATAAAGGCGGAACATTTAATTCGCACGTGCGGGGATGTGGCTTAATTGTGTTTCGTGATGACTTCTGACGCTTCGCAATCCCCGAAGCAGTTATTAATTACTCCAGGAGGCGTCTTGTCTCCCACATCCAACGGTTGATGCGCAGATCCAACGACTGATATTTCCCTTGAAATTATGAGCGGGATAATTTCCCCTCTCCCTCTCTGTTAATATATAAAGTCTTGAGAAATCATTTACCTTCTTCTCCAAAGAAACTTCAAGCGCTCCAGAGAACTCTAACGCTCCTGTCTTTCTAAAAAACACTAACTCCCAAATCTCTGTCGTTGTTTCTCGTAAGAGGTCCTCGAAGGTCTTCTCAGAAAGTTTTCAGACACTAGCATTGGTAATCCCGTAAGTTTATTTAGTTTTCGTATTAGAGTTTGCTCGTCGGTCTGTCTCCTCGGCTACCCTTTTTGTTTCCTTACTCTCTAAAATCGTCCATTCTGCCTTTAGGTTGTGAAATATGGGTAGATTTGAGCGTCTAGTAGATTCCCCAGCCAAAATAGAAGCCTTTAAGCAGAAATATAATATATCTCAGGAGGTTGGCCTGCGGTATTGCTCCTCAGAAGAGGTCGTTATACCTAGAGAGGCCGGAGAAGTGGTCATTCCTATAATAGCCTTCATAGAAGGGGGAATGACCCTTCCAATGGGTAGGATAACCCGAGAGTACCTTATAAATCATAGGTTATGCCCTCACCAATGCGCACCCAACATGTTTAGGATTCTTGGGTGTATCGATGCTCTGGACCAGCATCTTCATTTGGGTCTCACCTGGCATGATGTGGTTCACCTGTACGAGTGCCACTCGCAAGTCGACGGAGGATTTTATCTCAAGTCCAGGTCGTCCGTTGTGAGGCTCATTTCGTGTCTCCCCAAGTCCAATAAAGGGATGAAAGATGACTACCTCATCGCTTCGGGGTCATGGCACGATGGTCGACCCTGCCCGACTCGGGAGAGAGAGACAGGTGGGGTACCCTAGAGTTAGATCCCTTAACATAGGGTTTAGTCTTTATCCTCCATCCATGTTTCCCCATTACAATCTCTTTTGATAATAGATTTTCGTTGTTCAATCGCACCTGACCTTTTGGTTACTTTTGCAGATAGAACACTTGTTGCTCCTCGGCTAAGTCACACCAACGTGGTTGCTCTCAACTACCTTCTCAGGTCGGAGATTTTTGTGAGCGAGGATCGACAACTACGAGCTGTCCACCTCATCCTAGATTTCGAACCATCTCGAGGATTTTTCAGGAGGTTGGAAACGCTATCAGAGCTGGTGATCGTCGGATCAATCGTATTGACGTGTCAAAACCCGACTTTCTGTCTCGAGATGACCTTCCTCCTGTCGTTCTACCCGTCTCTCAAATCCCTCCTCCACTTGTGCTTCCACTACAACAGGTTCCTCTCGGAGCTGAAGTAGCAGAAGAAGAAGAAATTGCTTCTTCGCGGGCGTCCTTAGACGAAGAGATAGATAAGTTCTACTTTGAAGGAGAAGAGGGTAGACCAGAGAGGCCGGTGCAGCTTTCGGACTCTGAGGACGACGCCGACAGACTCTCCGTAGCCATCCAGCCAGCACTTATTATTTCCCGAGTAGATTCCAGTTCAGAAGAGCACGGAGAAATGAGTCCCAAGGAAAGGCCATCGTTAAAAGGTTTGGTAGCCAACAGAGGCAAGAAAGGAGCCACGAAGGGCCCATCTCAGGCCTCGGCTCCTGCCAGTCTACCCCCTCCGCCTCCTTTTCCTGCTGATCTAGCACTTCGCACCATTCCTGACTTGAAAAAGAAGAGGCCAGTGCAGGAGATCGAAGAAGGCGAGGTGATTCCTCCGAGGGGCTCCAAACAACAGAAGACTAAAGACCCGAAGGATAATAGGGCAAGCTCTGTTGATAGCAGAAAAGAGGCTGAGGTGCGTAGACAACAGCGCTTCTGGGCCCCTCGGATTGAATTGGATGGGGCCTAAATTCCATGGGATGCCACAATCCGGGAGGCCCAGAGAGGTCACTCAGCCCATCTGGCCCAGGCTTTAGAGCAACCCCTCTTGCTCCCACGAGATATGGAGGCCCTTCGGCGCACTAGGCAGCCCGAACTCTTCATGTCATTGAAGAAGGATCTTGCCTTGGTAAGCTAGATTTATGTAATGATTTAAACATTATAAAGTTATGTATCTTATCAGTATTATTACACTTGCCTTTACATATATGTCTTCTTTGCTACTGTTATGCAGGTCACTCAACAAGTCTACGTGGCCGAAGAGTGGGTTCGAAATGCTCAGAATAGATGCGAGGCTGAGTCCCACTCTCGCCGTGAAGTTGAGAAGAACTTAGGGAGCCTCAAAGAGGAGAAGTTGCAGCTGGCCGAGAAGCTAAAGATTTCAGAGCGAGAATGCTCAAGCGCCAAGGCTGGGTTGAAAAACGTCGAGGCCCAGGCCGAGGACCAGAGAAAACAGCTCTATACGACCCAGCTGAATCTGGCTACTGAGAAAGCAGCAGTGCTAACCCTGAAAGCTAAACTGCAGAAGGCTAAGGAGGCAGCACAAAAAGCGACAGAAGCTGCTAAGTCTGCGGAGGAGGCGGCGTACGAACGCGGAATAACGGAAACGGAGGAGAGATTAGCTGAGGAAGTGGCTGAGGTGTGCAGGGAATATTGCACAGAGACTTGGGGGGAGGCACTTAATCGTGCAGGGATTCCTGTTGATTCGGAGCTGAGGAGACCTGAGAGCGTGTTTTTCCCTGAACCCATCAGGGAAATTCCGAACAGCCCTCCGCTTGCCATTAGTCTGCCCCTTCCTCCTCCAGAGCAGATAGCTACAGCAAGTGCCCCTGTCGGAGTTGCTGAGGCCTCCAGGGGAGTCGTTAAAGATAAATCTGCCGAGGACTCCCTTACTATCAAGGACGTTATTTCTCAAGCCAAGACAGTAGAGAAGAAGTCTGAGGATGAGGGTGCCAAGACTAAAGCTGTATGCCCCGAAAAGGACCCTCAGCCTTTGAAAAAGTAGCTGTAACAAAATTGTTTGTTTCTTTTTTTTTTTTTTAGTTGGTTGTTGTTTTTTTTTTTTTTTGTTTAAGTGTAGCTCCAGCAAACACTCGTGATGTACTTATTCTACTTTTGATTAAGGAATGAACTTGTCTTTCTTATCTTTTGCATTTATACTTTTGTCATTTGCTTTTGTTAGAGTTCGAAATGGCTTCCTATTTATACACTAAGTAATGATACTAAGTAATAGATAACCACAGCATGTTCTTATTTCTAGGCTCGACGTTTTCGTAGTAGAGAATAACAGCAAGGACTTGTTATAACTTAAGTTCCAATGAATGCATTATATAAAGAAAATACTAAGAAATTAATTCAATCGTGCATGGTCAGAGGGCCTTGTAATAACTTAAGACTTATTCGATCACCCCAATGGAATGTTATTACCTAGTAACCCAAAAGTGTGTTAACTTTCTGTTTAAACACTTTTATAAAAAGCATAAGTGTAATAATTTCCCCAAAGCATCTGGTCCGAAGACATCAGGCATGGCTAAGGTTCTGTTTAAACACTTTTATAATAAGCATAAGTTATTTCGTCGCACAACACACGAATTTAATGATAAAGAAAATTCTTATTAGTAATAATACCTTTTCAGGTTATTTACATTCCAAGGACGAGGTATTACATGTTCGTCTAAGTCGTCTAAGAAGTATGCCCCTATACCTGCTTCCGAGGTGATGCGATATGGTCCCTCCCAATTGGGCCCTAGCTTTCCCCACGCTGGGTTTTTTGCAGTGCCCAGAACTTTCCTCAAGACCAAGTCACCAGGTGCTAGTGGCCTTAGCTTCACTTTAGCATCGTATCCTTGCTTAAGTTTGTGTTGGTAGTACGCCAATTGGACCAGTGCACTTTCCCTCCTCTCTTCAGCGAGATCTAAACTTTTTTCCAGAAGATTATCATTATTATTTGAACTGAACGAACTGCTTTTTAGCGTTGGGAACCCAGTTTCCAAAGGAATGACAGCTTCGACACCATAAGTCATCGAAAAGGGGGTTTCTCCCGTTGATCTACGAGGCGTGGTTCGATAGGCCCACAGGACATGCGGCAGTTCTTCCACCCATCTTCCTTTCGCATCATCTAATCTCTTCTTCAGTTCGTTTACTATGACTTTATTAACGGCCTCGGCTTGTCCGTTCCCCTGGGGGTAAGCTGGGGTGGAATATCTATTCGTTATTCCTAATTCGCCGCAATATCTCCTAAAGGCCTTACTGTCGAATTGAAGACCATTGTCCGAGATAATAGTACGAGGGACTCTGAACCGAGTAACGATGTTCCGCCAAATAAACTTCTTAGCGTCCACATCCTTGATGTTTGATAAAGGCTCGGCTTCGACCCACTTTGTAAAATAGTCAGCGCCGACCAGCAAATATCTCTTGTTTCCAGCTGCTTTGGGGAAAGGCCCGACAATATCCAGGCCCCATTGAGCAAAAGGCCAGGGACTGGTTATCGGATTAAGGATCCCCCCTGGTTGGTGAATGTTTGGGGCGAATCGCTGGCATTGGTCGCACTTCTTGACGTACTCGTGTGCTTCTCTTTGCATGTTTGGCCACCAGAAGCCTTGTGTGACAGCTCTAAGAGATAGAGATCTGCCTCCAGTGTGGATCTCACAAATCCCCTCGTGCAGCTCTTCTAGGATAACCTCTGTCGCTTCAGGATGAATACATAGTAGATATGGTCCGGCAAAAGAGCGCTTGTATAATTTTCGATCTTCGGACAACCAGAAGCGAGGTGCCTTTCTTCGTATTTTTTCTGCCTCCAATTTATTTTCCGGCAGGAGGTCTTCCATTAAAAATGATATGATGGGATCCATCCAGCTAGGTTCCACTCGGACATGACAAACCTGGGTTAATTTTCCCCCTGCTTCCGTGGGCTTGTACAAGTCTTCTACGAGGATAATTCGAGGTAAGCTCTGCGCCGAGGAGGTCGCGAGTGTAGCTAAAGAATCTGCATGCGAATTGCTGCTTCTTGGGATGTGCAGTAGACTGAATGACTCAAATTTTGATCGCAACTGTGTAACTTGACTTAAATACTTCTGCATTCTTTCATCCCTTGCCTCTAATTCGCCAATCACTTGACCAACGACTAACTTGGAGTCTGAAAACATTTTTACTTCTTTTCCCCCCAGCCTTTGAACCATATTCATTCCTTCCAACAGAGCTTCGTACTCGGCCTCATTATTGGTGGCTAAGAAATCCAACCTCAGCGATTTCTCTATTGTTAGTTGCTCAGGAGAGATTAGAACCAATCCCAATCCAGAACCTCTTTGGTTCGCTGCACCGTCAACATAGACTTCCCAGCATAGGGATTCCTGGAGCGAGATGACGCCAACCGATTTTTCATCCATGTGCTGCGATGCTGGAACATTCTCTAACGAGGCTTCAGCGAATTCGGCCACCAGGTCTGCTAGGATCTGGCCTTTGACAGAGGTGCGAGGCATGTACTTGATGTCAAAAGCCCCTAGAATGGTACCCCATTTAGCTATCCTGCCTGTATAGTCAGCACTTCGGAGTACAGCCCTAATCGGGAGTTGAGTTAAGACGATGACAGAGTGTGCCTGAAAATAGTGAGGGAGTTTCCGCGTACCATGGACTACAGCCAGGATGGCCTTTTCCAATGGTAAATAGCGCACCTCGGCTTCATGCAACGATTTGCTAACGTAATAAACCGGCCGTTGCACGCCACTGTCATCTCGAATCAACACCAGACTCACAGCATGGGGAGCAACGGCTATGTAGGCGAATAAGACCTCATCCTCCTGAGGACTGGACATGATCGGAGGCCGAGAAAGATACTCCTTAAGCTGCCGGAAAGCCTTAGAACACTCCTCGGACCACTCAAATCCCTTCCACTTTCTCATCAAGAGGAAGAAGGGCCGGCATCTGTCTGCTGAACGAGAGATAAAACGATTCAAAGCGGCAATCATTCCAGTAAGTTTCTGAACCTCTTTGGGATTACGAGGAGGGTGTAAGTTGTTAATCGCCTTGATTTGATCGGGATTGACCTCGATTCCTCTGTGTGTTACCATGTATCCCAGGAATTTGCCCGATCCCACACCAAACGTACACTTGGACGCATTTAGGCGCAACTTGTGCTTCCTCAAGATTTCGAAGATGCTTCCGAGGTCATCAACATGCTTGGACACCACCTTGCTTTTGACCACCATATCGTCTATGTAGACCTCAATGCTCTTCCCTAATTGAGGCTCGAACATTCTCGTCATCATCCTTTGATAGGTTGATCCCGCGTTTTTTAGACCGAAAGGCATCACCTTGTAATGGTAGTTTCCGATGGGGGTGACAAATGCAGTCCTCTCCTGGTCTTCCAAGGCTAAAGGTATTTGGTGATATCCTTGGAAGGCGTCCAAGAAGCTCATCCGAGGGTGTCCCACCGTCGCGTCTACCAGCTGATCTATTCGTGGCATGGGGAATGGATCTTTTGGACAAGCTTTATTTAGATCGGTAAAATCCACGCACACTCGCCACTCTTTTTCTTTACCACTACCGTGTTGGCCAGCCATTCAGGGTAGAACACCTCCTTGATAGCTCCTGCTTGCTTAAGCTTTCTCACCTCTTCTTTAACGGCATCGGCATGCTCCTTGGACGGACGTCGAGGTGGTTGCTTTTTCGGGGTAATCGACGGATTAACATTTAAATGGTGACAGATAAAGGTTGGGTCCACCCCCGGTGCCTCGTAAGCGCTCCAGGCGAATACATCGACGTTCCTCTTAAGGAATTCTATTAACTCTTCTCTCTCGTGAGGCGGCAACTGGGACCCCACTTGGAAATATTTCTCCAGATCATCCCCTATAATGAACCTCTCTAAATCATCACATTTTACCTCCTCGGAGTTCCCGTCGATAGGCAACTCGAGAGATTTTAATTGCTATGAACTTGCCTCCGTGGCCACCAGCGATTCAGTTTCAGGTTGATGTGATATGACCGCTACCAGGCACTATCTAGCCATGGACTGGTTTCCGACGATCTCTTTGACCTGACCCTCGGAAGGGTGTTTCACCCTTTGATGCAAAGTGGAGGAGACAACCCCTAGTGTGTGAAGCCAAGGTCTAGCCACGATAGCCGTATACGGAGAATAAACATCCACCACAATAAAGTCGACCTCTACTACCTCAAGACCGGTTTGCACAGGTAGCCTGATCTGACCCTTTGGCATAACGGTTCTTCCCTCGAAGCTGACCAGAGGGGAGTCATAGGCAGTTAGGTCCTCGGACTTCAACCCCAAACCTCTAAACAGGTCAGGATACATTACCTCCACGGCACTCCCTTGGTCCACCAGCACCCTCTTCACATCATACCCACCTATCCTAAGCGTAATTACCAAGGCATCATCGTGGGGTTGGATAGTTCCGACCTTGTCTTCGTCTGAGAAACCCAGAACTGGTTGTGTTTCCATCTTGATTCTTTTTGGTTCAAGCTTACTGTCCTCGACGAACGACCGAGCCACAGACATCACTCTGTACGGACAGGACCCTGTTCTTCCGGGGGCAGCGAAAATGACGTTTATCGTTCCCAGGGGTGGGCCCGAGGACGCCCCTCTTCTGGAATCGAACCCAGTCTGTCCTGCTTGGCTACTGGAATGCAACAGGTCCTTCAATCTTCCCTCTCAGACCAGCTGATCTAAGTGGTCCCATAAGTTCCTGCAGTCCTCAGTTGTATGTCCTTGATCCTGGTGATATTGGCAATAAAGGCTTTGGTTGCGCCTCATCGCGTTCCCAGCCATTTTGTTCGGCCATTTAAAGAATGGCTCGTTCTTAATTTTTTCCAAGACCTTATTGACTGGCTCTCGGAATACCGCGTTGACAGCTTGGACGTTGGAGGATTCTGACTGCCCAACAAAGTCTCTCCGTGGCCGATTGTTACTAAATCGGTCCGACCTGAAATCCCTGCGCTCCTGAGGGTTAACCTTTGTTTTACCCTTTCCTTGCTGCTGGTCTTCTTCAACCCTTTTGTATTTGCTTATTCGATCCATAAGCTGACGCACACTGGTGACCGGTTTACCAGTGAGAGACTTCCTTAATCCATGCTCGGTAGGCAAGCCGCCCTTAAAAGTACTGATGGCCACGTCCTCAAAATCACCATCTATTTCGTTATACGTCTCCCAATATCTGTCCGAGTACGTTTTCAGGGTTTCCCCCTCCCGCATGGACAAAGACAATAAAGAATCCAAAGGGCGAGGCACCCTACTGCATGTGATAAAACGAGAACCAAAAGCCTGCGTAAGCTCTTTAAAGGAATTTATGGAGTTGGGTTTCAACCCATCGAACCACCTCATGGCCACGGGCCCCAAACTGGAGGGAAAGACTTTACACATCAAGGCCTCGTCCCTAGAGTAGACGGCCATCTTCTGGTTGAATTGGCTTACGTGCTCTACTGGATCCGTTCGGCCGTAATAAGTGGTGAAAGTGGGTTGATGGAATCGCCGAGGAAGCTCTGCCCTTTCGATGCGATGCGTAAAGGGGGACCTAGAGATTTGATTCAACGCCTTGCTCATGGCATCATTTTCCAGCCCCTTCAGAGGTGGACTCTTACGTTTTCGCTTATGAACATTTTCCTCGTGATAGGAAAAAGGCTCGCTCGACGGTGTCCTAGGGTCGCGTCTGTACGTAACATCATCTTCATCATTTGAGGAAACACCAGAACTAGAAGGAGCTCGTCGTCGATGCGCATGGCGTAGCTCCCGCTTTAAATCATCGATCTCCCTTTGCATGGCTCTGTTACTCCGCTCCTGAGGAAAGTGAGTCCCCATTTGCGGGTGACTTCCGCTAGTCTGTGTGGTATGTGGGCTACCCTCCCTATCTCTCCTACGCTCAAGATTGTGGAAGGCGTCTTGTTGATGGGAGCCCCTGGATTCCTGCTGATGGGGACCTGATCCTACCATGGTGAAACGTCGCGCTCACTAGTATACAAATTCTCCCCACAGACGGCGCCAATTGTAGGGTAACAAATTGTGCACCCAAGTCCAAAGCATGCAAGACCCAGGCCCAATAAGTCCGCTGCAATATATATTTGTAGAGAGTGGGCTTAAGAATTAGATCTGAATGGTGAGAGTTTCGTTTTACCTATTCTTACAAATGAACTAAAAATTTGATTAGAAGGCCCAAAATACAACGAGATAACTTGGAATAAGTCCGTTTTATTTAGGTCCGAGGAGGACTCTTCTCATATTATTCACGTTCTAGTTTTTTCTTTTCTTTTCTTTTTTCTTCTCCCTTCCAAAAAGACCTCCCCCTTACAATGGAGGAGGAATGACATTATATAATCATTTTCTAAGCATCCTATCCTTACACTTGTCATTCATCTAAGGTGCCCTTTGATACTTATCCCATCAGATCTTTTCTTTGGCTTCCCTGTGAGAGGTCATAGTCTTGGTAGCACTGTTCAGAGGTCTTCTCTACATAAATGCGGCCAGAAAAGTAGTTGCAGGGTATTCAATGTGGTGGTAGCAGCTTTTCTTCAGATATTTTCGGGGATCTTTTCCTTCCCAGTAAGCTCACCAAGGCCGTTTCTGTCATTGGGGATTCCAGGAGGATTACTTCAGCCACTGTGATTCATCTTTGAACCGAAAGCTTTATATCCGAGGACTATACCCTCCTCGGACAGAATCGCCGTTCCTATGTTCGAATCTTTTGAAAGTAGAATGCTTTGATAACTGCCATATTGTTCGGCCCATGAGTCTTCCTCGGACCAAGCCCACAGCCCAAGTTGTGTGACTCTTGGTTATTTGTCCCCACAGTAATGATTTTATATGATGTGTTACATAGGCTGATGGGCCAAAAATGAGTGACGAGCTCTGGGCTATTAATATTATTTTTAAGAATGAGAATGATTTGGGTGTCTTGGTCTCTGATGGTTGTATAAGAAATTTGGAGTTTAATCTCCACCTACACCAAAAACCGATTAATGTCTTAATCTAATGATAAAGAACTATTATTAAGAGCGGACGCTATAAGTTTAAAGGATGCAGAATTATCACCGTTACGAAAATGGTTTGGGTAAATTTAGAGACGTCCTTAAGATCAATATGCCAACTTGTTTGGTAAAAATGAGCCTGAAAACCATTTGGGCATGGCGCTTTGAAGGAGCCCATTTCAAATAAGGCTTTACTAATTTCATCCTGGGATGGGAATTTGATCATAGAGACTTGAAAAGATTGCCAATCCAGATTTTCGAAGGGCCAAGGGTCTGGGGTCAGGACGGTACGGTAGATACTTTAGGTTCAACCAACCAGACACTTAAAAGCCTTTTCCTAGCTTTTTCTTGACCCACCTCTTTCACAGGCATAGCACTCAAATTTTTTATTTATTTTTAACTAAACAAGTCAATTAAAAGTTAAAAGAATATCTTATTATCTAACTCCAAAAAATAAAAGCATATATATATATATACATATATATTTAATAAAAAAATTTGTATTATCCTCCAATTTTTTTCCCTCTCTTACGGCATTTCAATTGGTTGATCCCATATTATACACAAAATAATAATAATAATAATAATAATAATAATAATAATAATAATAAAAAGAAACAACTTACTATCTTTGTAATACACAAAACCTCTAAAGCCTCCACTATATTTTTTCTCTTCCATGATCCATCTCTTGGATTTATTTTTTTATTTTTTTATTTTAAGTTTCACACTCTAGGTTTTTCCTATCAACCCAAAATTTCAATATACCTAGAAGAACATAGAAAGAAATACTGAATTCTATCTTATTTAAGAGCATTCAAGGCATTGAGACATATATACAAATTTTCAAGTATATTCAAGATTATTGGGAATGAAGAAATCCTGGAATGATTTAATTTGGGTAAATTAAACTAGGTAGGAAAAATTAATAACAATTTACATGTATATTAGATTTTGTATGACAATTACATTAGTTTAGAATAGTTTATTTATTATTATTTTTATTAATATCGATAATGTTTTTCATATTAATTTTGCTTTTAATCTCGTCTCTTGAACTGAAATTCTGACTTTGCCATTAGTTGTTGTACATATATAGTGGATGTTCTCATATCGTGTGAACAAAAGAAAAATGTAAAATATTTTCTGTTTTCAAGTCCACACCAAACACTTATAAGATGATCAAAATATCCTCCTAAAACTTTTAAAATTTCAAAATACCTTGTAAAGCTCCAAATTATTCAAAATACATCTGAAATGCACCTAATATGACCAAAATACCACTTGAAAACTTCAAAATAGTCAAAATAAAAATCTTTAAAATGATCAAAATATTAAAAAAAGAGTATAAAATTACTAAAATACTCCTAAAAAATATCTTTAAAATTTCAAAAATAGTCAAAATACCACCGAAAATTTCAATATGATCAAAATATGCCAGAAAGCTCTGACGTAGTAGGATGAGTTGAATTGTTGTAGTGATTATTGTGTACATTATTGTCTAGAACTAGAAGTGATTATTGTGTACATTGTAAAATTAACAAGCATGAAATGATGTGTCCTTTCATCAAAAAAGAAAAAGAAATGATGGGTCCAACTTTTCTTTGTATCTTTGTATGACGCCTTTTTTCCCCCACCGAATTTTACGTTTAGTGGTCTCAAACTTTTTTGAGATGAAACTTTCATGTCGTTGTTGCAAAATGTAGTTCTAAGAGCATTCTCATTAGGTGGGTCAAATGTCAAATATTTGGCATTTGACACACCAAACACTAAAAAATCCCTCTCATGAGATGTTCCAAATCTCATAATTTTTACCACATGTGAACAGTACCGTTCCATCTATGGAACAGTACGGATTGAGAATGCTAAAAAAAAAAAAGTTTTTTATTCATTTCTCTCTCATCCTTTATGACTTTCTTCTTCGCTCTCTTTCTTTTTCTTCTTTCATTCTCCGCCACTCCTTCATCTCTGTTACTCTCTTTTCCTCTTTTCTTCTTCCTATTTTCTTCTTCTTTCTCTAGAAGCTTCACCTCTTTTTTTTTTTCCTATCACTTTCTCTGCGCCTCTCTGTCTCTGTTTTTTTTTGGTCATTCTCTCTCTCTCTCTTTCTTCTTTTTTCTCCGCCTAAACCGTTGCCATTGAGATCGGCTGTTGTCGTGGAGTTTGGCCTCACGAATGAGGTCAACTGGTGGAGATCGCATGTAAGTTGGGGTTTTTTTTTTTTAGGTTGTGGGTTTCATGTGATTGTGGGTGGTGGTGGAGTTATTTTTTGGGTTGTTGTGGATTTTTTTTTTTTTTTTAAGGTGGTGTTGGTGGCTGTCGGTGTTGTTGCGGCAGTGGTTGTTGGTGGCCGTTGTTGCGGCAATGGTGGTTATGGGTTTGTTTGATTTGGGATGGGTTTTGAGGTTTGTGAATGTGGTGGGTTGTTGTGGATTTTTTTTTGGCAAAAACAATATTTTGGTCCCTACATTTTGGTGTCACAATCAATTTGGTCCCTATATTTTAATAGCAATCAATTTGGTTCTTGTTATTTTTAACTTGCAATCAATTTGGTCCCTGCCGATAATTCACTAACGAAAAATGCTGACGTGACTAACAGATTGCATAATTGGCACACTTGATGCTTATGTGGCAAATAAAATAAAATAAAAAATATTTAATAGATATTTAGAATGCCAGGTTAGCAATTAAATTGAAAAATAAAATCAATTTCTCAATTTTAAAGAAAGAAAAAAATATTGTTAGAGCATTCTTTGTTTTTCTTTTATTTCCTAAGCAACCAAACACAAACACATAAAAATCAAAATTACCAATATAATTTACATAAACCCAGATTTGAAAGCAACACATAATTTATCCAGATTTGTCCTCTCCCTTGAAAATTTGACACCTATGGTCGTAAAGACTTAAACTCTAAACTCTCTTCCCACAGACATGGCTCTATCTCTCGCTCCTTATGAGTTATGACTTCTAATTCCAGTCTCTCTCTAGCCATTTCATCCATGAAGGTCCGTTTGGAAGTGGGTTTGGTGAGTATTTGTTCTATGTGATTTCATGATGTCCAAATCTGTTCTGTGTTTCTGGCTTGGACTCAGTGGCCAGAGCAATCTGAACAGCCATGGCAGAGCAACGCCTCGTTCGTTGTCGCCGCTCGTCACCATCACCACTCCAGGCGGTGGTTCTCGTTTCTCACGGCCAAACCCCACACTCTCTAAACCCAATCTATAACCCTTTTCTCTCTCTTTGATTTAAAGAAGGCAAAGCCTCCTTGCTCTGTCACGACCCTCGGACATCCATAAATCTCCGTTGAGTCTTTCCGCCGTCAAACCTTTGCCACTGATTCAATGCTAGAGAGAGATCAAAGAGTCAAAACCGAGCCATATTTAAAAATGGGTTACGGGTATATGATAGTTTTGTAATGAATTAGCTTTTTGTTATGTAAAGATTCTTTGGAATGATAATGAAATATTAGTTTTTCTTTTGTGGATGGTCATCTGGGCTAATAATTCAAAATAATCTCATAAAATTTAGCAACTGATTTAATTTTTTTGATCTCTTTGATTTCGCATTTCTGCTTTGATTTTTTTAGTTAGATCCACATTTGTTTAGTTCACCTGCTCCTGTTTGGTTCGTGAGAAAACATAGTGAAAATAATGGAGCATAAAATTTTGAATTCTCTACTTTTTTTTTTTTTTTTTTTGGTGTTTGTGTTTGATTGCTAAGAAAATGCAAGAAAAACTAAGAACGCTCTAACATTTTTTTTTCTTTCTTTAAAATTGAGAAATTGATTTTATTTTTGAATTTAAGTGTTGACCTGGTTTTTTAAATATCTATTAAATATTTTTTATTTCATTTTATTTGCCACATAAGTGTCAAGTGTGCAATTCGTTAGCCACGTAAGCATTTTCCGTTAGTGAATTAACGGTAGGGACCAAATTGATTGCAAGTTGAAAATAATAAGGACTAAATTGATTGCTATTAAAATGTAGGGACCAAATTGATTGTGACACCAAAATGGTGTTTTTGCCTTTTTTTTTTTTTTTTTTTTTTTTTTAAGGTGGCGTTGGTGAATGTGGGTTTGTGCTGGTGGTGGCTGTTGGTGTTGTTGCGGCAGTGGTTGTTGGTGGCCGTTGTTGCGGCAGTGGTGGTTGTACCGTTGTTGTTGTTGTTGTTGATGATGATGATGATGATGGGGAGGAGTTAATATATTATTTTAATGTATTGTAAATATTATTTTAATATATATAATTGAAGAATAAAATATGTGATGAATGATATATTGTAAAATAGTGTGGTAAAATAATAAAGTAGGCTTTTGGTGTGTTAAAATGACATTTTTTATAGAAGAGTTGATGGTAATGCTCTAATATTTGATTATAATGCTTGTCCCACAGTTGACAATTCACCAAACCCAACACGTGTTTCCAATACTTCTGGTAGTGTTGGAGATTTTTACGTTTGATTCTTTTGCTTATATTTGTGTGGGATAATATTAAGGTTGCTTTCAACTTATATTGGGTAACTTCTTTTACTATTTAGCTTATTTTTCTTACTATTTATGAGTATTATTGCACTTTTTGGTATTATTTATAAGTTTCACTGTACTATTTCAGCTAACTTTTAGCTTTATCTACAGTACTTTCAGCAAGAAGTTTTTAGTTTCAACTAAATAAGTTGTTCCCAAACGGACTCTAAATGCATAAACCAAAAAAGTAAGTCTTTTTTTTAAAAGAAAAGAAAGGAAAAGTGGTTCTCAACTATTCTTCTTTCCTTCAAAGTAAGCCTTTTTTTTTAAAGGGAAAAGAAAAGAAGCATTATGTTTAGTTTTCAATGTAATTTCCTTTTCTAGAAAATATTGGAAAAGCTAACCAAAGCATGCAAAAAAATAGATGATGCCCTATCAATGTTAGTGCAGCACTTTCCCATGTAGGGCATACTGAAGGGGGGAAAAAGCTAGGGCTATAGAGTGCCAATCAAAACAAAGGAACATGCTTTATTAGTGTTTTGTAGTTTTTATTTAGAAGGCTAAGAGTAGTGGAAGCCAATTAAAAAGACAGGAGCTTCTTTGCTTAATTGTGACATTTCACAAATCCCATTGATTCAAGTGTTGAGACACCATATATATGGAGTAAAGGCACCATGGTGAGAGTTCATGTTCTATCCTATCTTTTTTGGGTATTTGGGCACTCGTGCTTAACTATTTTAAATGTCAAGCCCTTGTAGTTCAGCGGATTGAGTTTTTGGCCTTGCTTTCATTAGATCAATTTGTTCATTAATTGACTCCTTTACTCAGTCAAGCTGGCTTGCTTTTTCTTTTGGACAGTCAGGGTCCATAGTTTAAAACTTAATATCCATATATGAGAAGTTGCACAAATATTGATAAGATAATGAGTGGTGGGTGCTTGTCAAAAAGTTCACATATATTGTAACGTTCACAGCTCTTTCAGATTTTTCATTTTTGATAGCTTCAACATCTTATGGCATCTTCTCCTCCTAAAATTTAATGTTATTGCTACTATACATACATATATATATATTTATATATATATATATATGAACATAAATTAATAAAGGAATATGTTTATTATGAATGCTTGATTGTATTTGTTAAGGAGGAATTGAGCCCTCTCTATTTGCTCTTTTTATATAGGTAAAGATTATAAAGAAAAGAAGAGAAGATATATAATATTGGTCCTGACTTCCGCTGATATTGATAAGATAATGAGTGGTGGGTGCTTGTCAACGATCCGCTGTGCAGTCGAGGACTGGTATAATTATTATATTTACTTCTCAACTGCTGCCCTATTCATTTCAGGTAATAATTCCTGAACCTAAAGTTGGTTGGCTTTAAACTTTACTTTTCGAAGACAAATTAACAATACTTTGTTGGAGTTGCAGATAATAGATATTTATTTTTTTCCTTGTTGAACTTCAGGTTTAGTTTTGAGCCATAGCTTCGCTGAATATGCAGTGGTGTCCACCTTGATAGATTATCTCACAGGTAATTGGGAGGAGCAGCATCTACCAAAAGCTGTAGCAATTATCAAATTCCAGGACGGCGTAGCCACTGTATTAGCAGTTGTTCTCGCTTATGTAGCAGATTCCTGTATAGGTCGTGTCAACATGATCGTCTTTACCACTATTTTCTATGTTTCGGTAAGTCCATATTGAGTTCATGTGCAATAGAGTGTGTGCGCACTAGTTATTACTCTTAGATCCCAAGAAGTTTGCCAAGAAAAAAGTTAGTTTTTCTTTTAAAAAAACAAAAATTCTAAGACAAGATAAAAAGCCACAATATTTGCCACAATTATTTACATGGCAGATTGTAAATTGTGGAAAAAAAAGTTATGAGTTCATATAAAAATGATAAGCAATTACTCACAGTTTACCACATAAGATATTTGTGTCTTTAAAAAATGATATTCCATCTCATAGAATTCTTCTACCACCACAAACAAATACATAATTTTTGCTACAACTTTTTATTGTGATTGATTACCTTTCGCTTTTATATAGACTTATTATTTTTTTCTCCAACAATCATAGTCAGTAATGCGAGATAGTTGTGATAAAAGTAGTGCATTTTTTTTTAGTTCATGATTTTTTGCATCTCATCAGTTGTATGATCCATATAACAGTTCTTGGGTACCATTCATGTGTCTGAATAATTTATGACGAAATATTCTTTTAAAAAAAAATTAAATTGACATCTAATATTATTTTTTCAAATAGAATGGTTATTAAGGAATTTGGCTAGATATAAACAATGAAAATTAATTAAACAAAATCAAGATTCAAAGTGTCATTTATGAGAATATAAATCAAATTATTGATATATTCAAATTATTCTAAAAAAATGTTGGTGTAATTTACCAAATTTTACAAGATTTTTGGATAAAATTTCAAAAGCAAGTTGTATAAAATGAACATAAAGAAAAAGTTCTGCTTTTTAAAACTCATATGTGAGAATTTTAAACTTCATTATCAACATATTTGGTGAAAATGATGAAATTGAAAATATTACATAATCCCTTGCCAAAATATTTTTTTATGTGAAAGGGTGTCCAGAAAGCACTTTTAGTATAATTATTAATATATATATATATATATATATATCTATATATATAGACACACTCAAGCGCGCACACACAAAAATATAGAATTGGGATTTGATTTCAGGAGCTAAATTTATAACTAACATACATGTCTTTATATTGTTGTGGATGTACGTAGAAACACATATTATATATGCACACACATATCATATATAATACTTAAATGAAAAGAAAATGAGTTGTGTTGTAATTTTTTCAATATCAAAATTCTAATTATAATTCGCATGTAATGACTTTTTAGTGATTAAATGCACCACAGGTCCACAAGTACAATTTATGTCAAAGTTTTTTTTTTATTTATTTTATTTTATTTTATTTTATTTTTTATAAATTATAAATTTATTAAATTATAACATTTTAAAATTATATTGTAACCATTTTTGCATTTAAAATTTAAGAATTCAACTTAAAAATAATATTATATTAAGGAGTTTATTATATAATAATTTTTAAATTTTATTACTTATACATTATGAGCAATAATAAGTTATCATATAAATATTTGGAGCTCGAAATCCTTTTAAAAGTAATACATTTTCTTTTTGTATTCGTTTTTTTCGATTATAAAATTTCTTTTCTTCTTTATTATTATTTTTCCTTTTTTTAGTCTTCCTTTTATTTTCTAACTTTTAAATATTAAGAAACAATAATAAAATTAAGTTTGACCTATAAAAAAACTATGCAAAAATGTAAATTATGTCTTCTAAGTTTGACTAAAATTCATTTCAGGTTTTTAACTTTACTTTCATTCAATTGAGTCATTTAAGTTTCAATTTATTCAATTCAGATCTTTATTTTAATTCCATTAAATTTAATGTTAATAAAATTTTAAAAATTATTTTTATAATTTGAATGAAAGTAAAATTAGAGGACTTAAATAAATTTTAACTAAACTTAGAAGTTAAAATTTGTATTTTAGCCTAAAAAATATTTAATAAAAATATAAAAATAAAAAATAGAAACCAAAAAGAAAATATTTAATAGAAAAGGTGGGGAGGTATTTTTTAGCGGGGCAGAGAATAAATTAACTAAATGTTTAATGAGTTGATTCGTTTAACTTCAAACTAGGCAAGGTTTAAAAAAAAAAATTAATTAATTAATTATTTATATTCAATAATAAATAATTTTATTTACTTTTTTTTTGAGGGGGAATAATTTTATTCACTTAGTATTTAAGAAATATATATATATATTTATAGTAGAAAAAAGTTCTGCATCACAAATGACCTACCAACCTGTAAATGCCAAATATGTAAAGTAACATATTGATTGATAAATCGTCAAAACAAAAGGTATCAAGTATACATTATCCCAACTAATAATTCGGTTTGACTCTTAAAAACTAATAATTATGTTCCACAGGCTTTATTCCAAACTACAATAACTTAGGTGTTTCCATATGCTGCCCTTTTGATAAAGAAATAGAATACTCATGTAACCTTCCATCTAAGTAAAACTTTTAATCATTTGCTTAATTATTTGTAATAGGACAAAATGTAGCTATAAAATTGGTTGTAGTCTAAAGTTACAGTCTTACTCAATATCTTTTTATTGAAGGTGAATTTTGATAAATCCACCATTGGATAAAATCTTCTTCTTATATCCTCCATGCTTGCAAAATTTCTAGAAAACTAAATATCAATAGCTATGTCATCAATAAGTTATTTAAATTGCACAATTTTATACTACATGTAATAATATTAAGAGCATAAAACTTGACATGTATATTAAGAGCATAAAGAACATACAATTCAACGGTTAGATTTTCAAAATATGTAATAATATTTATTTTATTGAGTAAGGTTGTAACCTTAGACTACAACCAATTTTGTAGCTAAACTTTATCCTTTGTGATATTCTTTTATATTTGTAATAGTATTTTCATTTGCTTAATTATTTGTAAAAGTCATTTCTAAGCATTAATTTTTCATAGGTGGTGCACTAATTATTAACAAGGTTTTGAAACCCGGACCGGACCGTACGGTCCGACCGGGAAAACCATGAACCTCTCACAATCACGGTTCTTTTAAGCTTAAGAACCGGTCTATGCCAAAAAAGTAGGGAACCGTTCGAACCGCGGTTCAACCGCACAGTTCTGAGAACCGTGATCAGACCGCTTCTCACGGTTCCCTTTGAATCTGAACCTAAAAAAAAAAAAAAAAAAACACAGAAAAAGAAACACAACTGCTGGGATCAAAAAACATCTCTTTGCTTCATTCTCAAAAAACGTCTCACATAATCCAAACACAAAACAAAATCCAATTCTTATCAGAACAAGCAAATATGAAAAAAATAAAATAAAAATAAGAAGAACAAGCCGATCTGACCCAGTGTGGTGGTGGGGAGGAGGACGAACGGGGGTGGGGCAGCAGCAGACATGGTGAACGCCGATCTCCACCTTTCGGCGATCTGACCCTGTCTGGTGGTGGGGAGGAGGACGAACGGCGATGGGGCAGCAGCGGACGTGGTGAACGCCGATCTCCACCTTTCGGCGATCTAACTCAGTCTGGTGGTGGGGAGGAGGACGAACGGCAGTGGGGCAGCAGCAGACATGGTGAACGCTGATCTCCACCTTTCGATGATCTAACCCAGCTTTTTTTCTCTCCTCTCTCTCTCTCTCTTCTCTTATGTGAAGAAAATGAGAATGCTGGAATGTTCTAAGGTTCTTGAGGAGAAAAAGAAAATAAAAGAAGGGGGATAGAGATCACTGGACAGTGGACACGTGTGTGGAGGAGAATGAAATGAAAGAAAGAGAAATAATATAAAAAATAAAAAATCCTAATTAAGAAATACTATACTACAATATTTTCACAATAAATTTTAAGTAATAGATTGTTATTAGCTAATATTGGTGAGTAAAAAAATAATTTCAGTGGTGGGTTCAAATTAGAACTAGTATCAACTTTCCACATAAGATTTTGATGTGATTCTTGTAAAAATATTACGAAATATATTGTGGATATAACATCACAATTCTTTCTTCATCTGCTTTTGTTTGTATTGCTTTTTTATCTCTTCCTTTAATTTCATTCACTTTTGTTTCTAGTGCTTTTTTAGGTTTGTGAATGTGAGCTAGACAGTTGGTCACGTGAGTATTGGAAAGTGGAACTTGGAAAGACAATTTGATGCTTTTAATTTTCTTTTTATAAAAAAATTATTATTATTATTATCGGATAGATATTTCATATTTGGGCTATAGATGGATATATTAGACATAGTTAAAATATGGATTTATAGTTTTAATTGAACTATTTTAGTTAATTTTTCTATTTTTTACTAATTTAATATTTTTATATATATTTAAATTAATTATGATGTCATTACGGTTCGATTCCGGTTCGATCTCGGTTCGACCTCAAAAACTTTGAACCTCTCCCTTTTACGGTTCAATGAACGGTCCGGGTCTAAAAACCTTGATTATTAATATAAAAGTTATATATATTTTTTACTCACAATCAGGTGGGAGGGAGGATCAAAATTTGGGTTTTTCATCGCAATGTCACTAAATCATACTTACTTTTCTGTGTGTATATATTACACCGGTTATTGACTAATTTATGTATAATCAGATTATCTCCTATTTTATAACCAAATGGGTCAAGATAAAAAGGTCTTTTTATTTTTCACGTCAACAGTACTAAACTGAATCCTTTTGTGTCACTCTGCTTATTGCCCTGTCCACCTGTGGGCTAGACCCACCTGGTGAGAATAAAGCCATCTTTTACAATATTGGTGATGACATTTAACAGTTGGGTTAAATTTGTTATACACAAACTATTTTACATAGTTTACAGAGCAACTAAAATCGTAATTTGAAATATTTTAGTTGTTTTTGAGGGTGTGTAAACTTTATAAGACAGTAATCTTCGTCATGTTGCCTTTTTTGTTGCATGGATTGGTGCTCTTATGGTGGTCAACCAAGTTCCTTGGTCCAATTAGAGAAATTGAAATGTTCTATGTTGCAGCGGTGATGCTAGCAGTGGGCATGTCTGGTCGAGAACCACCTCTAAAAGCCTTTCTTGCTGATCAGTTGAGCAAGAAAGAAAATCCAAATGAAGAAGAGCCGGAACAAATACAGGTTCGTACAAATGTTTGGTGGTGGATTGCTAGGTTTTCTGGAGCCACCATTGCTCTCTTTTGCCTTCCAAATGCTTCATGGGAAAAAGCCTTCAAAGTTTCTGCCCTGGTGATGGGAGCAAATCTTTTGCTATTCTTGTTTGGCTATGGTATCTCCGCTTACAGTCTCTCCTTTTACGGTCTCCCCTGTTACAATATCCTCAAACCAAACGAGAGCCCACTTCGAATTATTCCTGGAGTTGTCAAGTTAGCTATACACAATCGGTATTGCAATTACCCTCGTACAAAAAAAGGGTTTTATTGGAAAAACCATACACCAAGTCAGTTTGAGGAGAACCGTGGTCAAATACATTTGACGCCAAAAGTGTTATTTCTCGGGTAAAGTATCTCACACTCACACACTCACCCTCTTTTGAATAGAGATTAAATTCTATAAACACGTGGTGTAAAACTCATGTTTTACCCCTCCAATCTCAATATGCCACATCATCTTATCACATATTTAAGAATAAACACAATCACACTCAATCAATTCTAATACCCATATATAAATTCAACCAAATTAGGAATTTATTGAGATGTTATTAGGTGTGGTAGGATGTATTGAATTTTAAGTAAAATACTGACGTGGCAATCACTTATTGGATGGTGTAAAACATGAGTTTTACACCCCATCCCTATAGAATTTAATCTCAATAAAGTAATTTAATATGAATAGATTAAAACAGGACTTGGTGTAAAACTGTAGGTTTACAGCCACAATAATATCATGCCACATCAGATATTTTATAATTTAGCAATACATTGGTTCACACCCAATTCTATTCTTCAAACAAAATAAAATTAAAAAGCTAAACAGCTCCTCTCTCTCTCTCTCTCCACCACCTCTCTTCCACCGCCACCAGCATAACCACACTCACCACCACGAGCATATCTCATTCCTTATCAAATTTTCTCTTTGAATCATAAGCCCACTCTCTCTTTTTCTCAAACCCAACTCTCTCCTTCTAACCCTTTTTGTTCTCTCAAGCTCATCCATTGTTGAGCCTCAAACGGTCGATCAAGTCTCCATGGTCACCATCAAGGACAGTTTCCACAAGCCACATTTGAGATGACCCTCACTCTCACGATTCTTACCCACCTCGTTCAACCTAGAAAAAGTTGAGACCAATAAATTCCACCACCATCACTAGCATAAGTTCCCTCTCTTTCTCTCTTTATCTTTATTTCACTATAAAGCTACAAATGAACCAAGCTGTTTATGAATAACTCGAGCTCGGCTTGGGAAAAAACTTATTTATGTTCGTTTTTTTAGAAAATAAGCCAAGTTCAAGCCTAAAGTTTAGGCTCGATTACTAAACGAGTCAAGTTTAAACAAAATAATGTGTTTATGAATAAGCTCGTAAACATGAGGACTTAATTTAATTATATATAATATTATATTTTTATATATATAATTGTCTAAAAATATATTTATATAGACTTGAAATTGGATTGTATAAGTTTTTCAATAGTTTCATAAGATATTAAATTATTATTTGTAGCTTATTGATGATATAAATAGTCTATTTGTAGGAAAAAATCATAGATTTGTAAAGAGGTAAAACATTTTACTAATTGTTTCACAATATATAGGAAAAGAAAAAGTTAATCAAGTAGCTTGTGAACAAGCTTGAGCTTGCTCGACAAGAAAATGAGCCAAGCTTGAACATAAAATTTTATTTGGTGCTGAGCTTGTGTTATAATCCTAGTGTCCCATATGGATTAAGTGTAAGATTAACCATGTGTTTATAAGCTCTTGGGCACTCATTCCTTGCAAGCCGATTTTCAAGGGTGAGTTCTCTACCCATAGGTTCCTAATAGCTTGAGCTCAGCTCGTATTTGAAAAAAAAAATTTGAACAGGCTTGAACTTTAAAAACTCGGCTTGTTTATTGCCATATTTTTCAAACTATTTTCTTTTTAGTTTTCTTATTTATTTCTGCCTTTTTTTTCTCTTGGCTATGACCCATATTCCTCTTTTTATTTGGTTGTGTGGGTGTTTTTGGTATGGATCTGTGTGGTGGTGAAGGAGAGTGTATTTGTTGAGAGTTCGTGTGTTGTGCACGTGCAAATTCAATCTAAAGCATTTTTAGCTGATTTGGATGAAACTTTCAAAAAATTTATTGTTAAATTTGGATTTGGGAAATAGGGTCTGGTATCAACCGTTTTGCAATTACAATGAGATTATTACTTCAAATCTCTATTGTTTTCAAGGTTTTTCACAGTGCTTCGCTTTAGTTATTTTAGGGTGGTGAATGTGGTTGGGGTTGGAAGAGAGGGAGGAGATGTTCAATTTTTTATTTGTTTGAAGAATAGAATTAGGTGTGAACCTATCTATTGCAAAACTATAAAACATCTTATGTAGCATGATATTACTAGTGGCTGTAAACATACGCTTTTAGCCCTATGCTTTAATTTAAACTCATTCAATATCACGACGCTTTCTGTGATGGAATAAAAACTAAATTGTTAGTTATTGGTAGTAAACTTCAAATTCATGAAGGATTCCTTAAATCGATAAGGTGATAGGTTTGGAATCTAACAAAGAAAACAATAAAGAAAAAACTCTGAATTTTATTAATAATAATTTGAACAATATTCTATTTATACGTTTTTAGACCCTTTAAACACAAACAAGATTAACCTAGTTATTTAGCCAAATGATTAACTTAGGTAAATTATGCAAATCTAGGTTAACACAGATAAATCATATCATTAAAACAGTGCAGAAAATAAAGAACACAATGATATGATAACCCAGAAAAACCACATCGGTAAAAAACCTAGGGAAGATTTAACCTAACTATCCTCAAGGTAAAACAAATCCACTATGAAATAATTAAAGTTTTACAATAGTGACTTAGACCACTAACATCCTATTGCTACCTCGAGTAGAAAACTTACTACCACGACCACGTGACAGCTCCGAGTCCACGAACTACTTCTTTCTTGGATTCACAGCAACCATAAGTACTCCCACTTGTGTTTCTCTTTAAGCTCTTTATGCAGCAACTGAAGCGATCATCAAGCTCTCGACATGAATCTTGATTCATGATAACCCTAAGTATGTATGAAGGCAAACATCTCTAGATCTCACAAGAGATTCACACATACAGCATAAACAACAACCATAAAACGTGGCTAGGGTTTTTCCTTTTATACTTAAGGCAAAACATAAAACCCTGCACGTCATACGAGCTAGGGCTGAGTTAGAAATTCTGCAGAAAAACAATCTGCACGAGTTTCGATCGATCGAGTCTAATTTTCGATCGATCGAGCTTTGCAGATTTACACAATAAATCTTGCAGTATACTCGATTCCAACTTTACACAAAAACACACTTTGAGCAGCCTAAATCTAGACTAAATGTTTTGATCATGGTTTGCCAACATTACACATTGAAGTTCTAATACATTAGTTCCTAATTTCTTAGAATCTAACAAACTCCCCCTTTGGCAATCCGTGACAAAACACATAATAAAAAACAAAATGCTCAAAGTTACAAAAACAGCCCAACCAAAAAACAATTCAACCTAATTACTATCTATCAGTTGCAAATGTAGACAGCAGCATGACTGAATCAACCTGTATATTCCTGTAACACTTAACAAACACATAAACGCATGTATGGAAAATACAAGTAAAACAAATTAAATTCTTGATTTCACATAACATAAAATAAAAGATTTATATCATGAATAACCTCATAAATATAAATTAATAATCAATATAGCACAATGTGAAACAAGAAACAGAAATAAGAACATAATGTCTTCCCCTATCATATACAACTCATAAAAAAGAAGACATCAAAATAAATACATCATGAGCCAAAAAATCAGTACAATGTGAAGCACCTAAATACAATCTAAACCTCTAAAGCTCCAAAACAACAAAAAATCTCCCCCTATCTCCAACCATATGTACTCCCCCTTTTTGTGACGAATTGCCAAATGGCAATTAAGACTCATCATCAAAAGGAGGTGGTGGAGGTGACCGTCTAAAACTCGCCAACTCTGCACGCAATGCCTGTAGCTCCATGAGCATGTCCACCAAGAGCTGACCATGAGCCGCCTGAACGGTCATGACAGTGTCCAACATACGACGAATGCTCGAATCATCCGAAGTAGAAGGTGGAGGATCAGCAGCAACAGTCGGATCAACAAATGCATCTGCAGTCGGATCACCTGAAGAAGGAGGAGGAGGAGGATGTCCTATGGGCTCTAGTCTTCCTAACCATGATGCTAAGGTTGGAATAAGAGAGACAGAAAAGAGACAAAGAAGAAAAAACAAAGAAAACCCAAGGGCAGACTGCATCAGACACAGTTAGAGCAAAATGAGGATCCTCTGGTGATTGTGTGGTACAATTCTCTGAAATTACAAAAGAGTGATCCTCTGATTCGATCTCCTTGAAAGACTTGTTGGTTGGAATTGTAATAATGTGATTTTGACTCGAACACAAAATATCCTTCAATTTGGTTGAGGTATGGATCGAAGATTGCTAAAACGGAATTACAATGAATCTCTGGCTGTGAGCTTGTTAGAAATCTTTTATTCTTCACGTTCTTCGTGTTCTTCGTATGTTCTTCGTCTTCGAAGGTTTATGGTGGAAGTTCTTCGGAGCTTTAGAAGCTTGAATTCGTAGAGCTTCACTGATTTGTGATTTGTTGATGTTTTCGGACGCTTTTGGCTTGATTCCCGCAAACTTTTGGATCTAGGCAGATAATTTTGATGATTCTGCTTCGAGTGTTCTTTGGTTTTGAGGTAGAAGTTCTTGAAGTTCTTGAAGGCTTTGAGGCTTGATTCCTGCAGAGCTTCTGTACTTCTGATGCTTCTGAATCTTCTCTGATGCTGCTTGTGCTTCAAATGGCTTGGTGTGTGTCTCCCCCCAAATGTCTTAGGAAGGTTTCTATTTATAGGAGTTTGGGGGTGGGTGAGCGACATGTGGCGGAGTCTGATTGGTGACACATGTCACAGCCTGATTGGTCCGCCTATGTCATCGCTTACACGCGCTGGACTGCTTGTGTCATCGCTTACACGCACTGATGCGTGATTGGTTTTTGCATGACACTTGGCAAATTTTCATTGGCTTCTGAGTAGTGATAGTAAAACCTAGCAACAATATGTGGCACTTTGTAATTGGCTGTATTTTGTGGACTTGGTAGTATGACGTGTCAGCTTGTGATAGGTCGGGAATTTTCCCTCTCTACACACATATCACGGTTCTAAATTCTTTTTACCTATATTTCATTTTTTTTTCCCTCTTTTTGTTGTAGCTGTTGTTGTTCAAAACGACAGTTATTTGATCTATCATCAAACATTCCAAAACCGGTTCAACCATATCGGTTTTCGAATTTACGGTTAAACTGGCCGGTTTCTGATTATTTCGGTTTTAACTCTTTTTCGGCTATTTGTCATAATCAAACCGGATTAATGGCCGGTTCTCGATTGAACCGGTCAGACCGGCCGGTTTGATCCGGTTTTTAAAACCATGAATTTAACTACCAATGAAATAAATAAAAAATTATTATTAAAAATAATTAATTAATTCATTACGACACCGTTTTTTTTTTTTTTTTTTGATAGAATTCATTACGACACTTATTACAATATAATGAAATCCCATTAATATTCACACGAGTATCATTTTTTTTAATCTAAATTAATCTTAAGTATTATATATAATATGTACATGTGAATAATATGTGTTTCTACGTATATCCACAACTGTATGAAGATATGTATGTTAGTTTATAAATTTTGTCCCCTTAAGTCAAGTCAAGGTTCCACCCCCATACACACACACACGCACATATAGCTGTTGTTGCTAAGCAAGTCTGATATATAATCAGAGGTAAGACAGAAATTAGGAAGTTACCTCGAAGAAAGGAGCAATCATAAAAAGTCTCTCTTAAGAATTATTTTTACCTTTTGTCTTCTTCCTATCAGTGTATATAATTCAGTTTGTCAAGCAGTAGTGTTACTGGCTTTTCTAAGAATCTCAGCACCTCTTTCCTGTTGGGCAAAACATCCGTCCTGAAATTGATAATGAGTAACAGATGTTCATCAAAGATCTACCGTGGAGTCAACGAATGGTATCACTACTATATTTTCTTCTCAAAACCTGCCCTGTTCATTTTAGGTAATTATTACTGAAACTAAAATTGGTTTGGCTGCATGTTGATTTTACTTTTAGGGGACAAATAGTATCAACATATGCTTAAATATTTGTTGGGTTTTACAGATAATTGATATCCCTTTTCTTTTCTTTTTTTAACTTGTTGAACTGCAGGTTTTGTTTTAAGCCATAGCCTGGTCGAGTTAGCAGTGGCGAACATCTTGATAGTTTATCTCATAGATAATTGGGAGAAGCAACATCTACCAAAAGCTGTAACCTCCAGGACGGCATACTGACTATATTAGCGGTTCTCTCTCTTATAGCAGATTCCTATATAGGTCGTTTTGCGATGATTTTCTTTACCAGTATTGCCTATATTTCGGTATGTCCATGATTGAGCTTATATAGTAAGGGTAAAATACACCCTCAAGAAGTTTGCCCAAAAAAAAAAAAAAAAAAAAAAAAAAAAACCAAAGATTTACTTCCTATTCTCAAAAATTACACTCCATCCCATAAGTTATATGATCCGTATAACATTTTTTTAGAACTATTTATGAGTCATTAATTATAAATTATGACAAAATACTATTTTCCACATTAAATATATTGGCATTTAATATTATTTGAGATAAGGGTAAAATTTAGGTATAATTTCTAAAATGCAGTACATTAGATTTTCTAATTAAATCGAAACACAATTGCCCAAATGGGGATGATGTTTCACAAAAATCCTCATATCAGAAAGTATTTTTTTTTGCAGGGATTGGTGCTCTTATGGTATTCGACTGAGTTCCTTAGTCCAAGTAAAGAAACTAGAATGTTCTATGTTGCAGCGGTGATGATAGCACTGGGCAAATCTGGTCGAGACCCACCTCTAAGAGCTTTTTTTGCTGATCAGTTCATTGAGAAAAAAAATCCCAACATAGAAGAGCAGGAAAAAATAGATAGTCGTGCAAATGTTTGGTGGCGGATTGCCTGGTTTTCTGGAGCCAGCATTGCTATCTTTTGCCTTTCATACCCAAACACTGCATGGAAAAAAACATTCCTAGTTTCTGCCGTGGTGATGGGAGCAAACCTTTTGCTATTCTTATTTGGCTTCACCTTTTACTACCGCGAAACACCAGAAAGGAGCCCCATGGGAATTATTGTAAGAGTTTTCAAGGCAGCCATATACAAACGGCATCTCAACTACCCTCGTACAGAAGAAGGGTTTCACTGGAAAAACCATACACCAAGTCGGTTCTACAAGAACCGTAATGGTCAAACATGTTTGTTGCCAAAAGTTCTATTTTTCGGGTAGAGTATAATTCAATATAATGCATTTAACATTTATAGTGTAATAGTACCTTGAATTTATAGTCTCTTTCTCATCACTCTTTGAATACACTACAGGTGGTTAGACAAAGCTGCAATAATTGGTGAACAAACACTCTCAATCAGTCTAGAAGTACAAGAGGATCTTGGGCAGCTTTGCACAGTTGAACAAGTGAGGGAGGTAAAAGGCCTTTTTACGTTGATACCTATTTGGATAACCTTTTTCGGCTATAGTTTGGTAGTAGCTACAGGAAGCACTTTCTTTTTTGAACAAAGTAGCAACATGGATTTTGACATTGGCAATAATGTTCAGGTTCCTATATCTAGTTTTGTTGTACTCAAGTCCTTTATAAGCTTCATAATACCATTCTTGTTTTGGTCGAAAAATGCAAGACAACAAAGTGTTACACGGATCAGAATTGGTGTTGGTATGGTTTGTTCTATTCTAAGTTGCATTGCAGCTTGGTGGGTGGAGTTCCATAGACTAAATTTAATACAAGAAGAGGGAATTGATGCTAGTGATCCCACTCAGATTATCTCTATGAGTGTCCTCTGGTTAGTTCCACAATTTTCTTTGTTAGGACTAATGGACGGACTTGCCAGTAACGGTCTTCAGGAATTCTTCTATAAACACGTCGCTACATCAATGAGGAGTTACGGCCCACCGTTCAGTGATTGTGTATTAGGTTTTGGAAATTTCATCAGCATTCCTTTAGTTTTACTTTTTAAAAGCTGGTTCAAGGATACCATAAACACGAGTCATCTAGACAGGTATTATCTGGCTTTAGCAATATTGAATTTCGTGTTCCTTTGCATTTATGCGTATGCTTCATCGTGGTACTTCAACAAGGAAAGTGCATCGAATGATATGGAATTAGAAGACATCGTGCTAGATCGCAATGATGACATAACTGAATTCCACCCAACTGGGAGCCTCTCTTCCTCCGGATGGAGGAGAAAAGTGGCTAAAGTAGTCACTGCCACTCGCTTCTACCGTCGCTTAATGAAAATGGTTCTCAGTCAATCACCCGCAGATATAGACTCCCCTGAATTTGTGGAGGGCCTCCCTTTGATTAAGGAAGTCCTTGATGATGAGCCAAAGCACCACGAAGACTAAATTTGGATGGACTGAGAGGTAAATATGATAAATTCATGTGTTAATTCTATGCAACCCCAACACCCAAAGAAAAAAGTTTTGAGTTTGTATAATACTGTACCTTGCATATTCCAGTATTATCGTATGCTCTTGAATTTCTATTGTTCACATTAAACGTGTCACTAGAAAGAGTTTAATTTGAATAGGTGGTGCAAAATCGGATTGAATTTTCCTCCAAATCGGTTTAGAGGAATCTTCTACAACCCATTTTGTGATGATTCATAAAACCATCCATTCATATTAAGTATCCATGTAAATTGGTTTGCAAGAATATTAGTCTCCAATCACAAGTATTTTTCATTTTATATTCTCTATTTCCCCTTCTTTTTTACAATGTGTTACTTTTATTGACATGATGTTACTTCATTGAGCACTCTTTGATTTGCGTATGTAATTGTTACTATTGTTTTATTGTGTACATGCAGATTTGGTTAAGGCAGTTCCTGATGAGCACAAGCAGTTTCTTGCTAATCTGGTTAGGGTGCACGAAGAGTCAATATTGTTTTAGCTGCTTTTCTTTCTTATTTTTAATATATAACCTCTAATCAGCGCCAGTTCCATGTTGTGAACTTCATTATTTCAGCGTCCTCTTCCTTTTGTGTCATAAAGCAATATAAAGATATCTCATTGTAAATTGATCTTTAACTCTTGTGAACCCAAGAAAACATGATGAAGATTATAATGTTTATTTATTGAATAGATAAATAAAAGATGACAATGACCATACGCGTGGACTAGGGGTCCGTTTGAATTGAGCTTATTTTTGCTGAAACTGAAAACACTGTAGCGAAATAATTTTTAAATGTGTAAATAATGCTGTGAGACCCATTTTTAATAAAAAAGTTGTTGAAAAGTGTAATTTGTGAGACTCGTGAACAGTGCACGGGTACACTGTTCACAGTTGACAAGTCAACTATTGCGGGCTGAAAAAAAAAAAAAAACAACAACAACAACGCAGATCAAAAACGCAAACGCCAGAATCAGTGCAATCCAAACGGGTACTAGGTGACCATCTTTTATGAAGAAGTCTAGATGACAATTGATCTTTAAATCTTCACAAGATTTGCTTCATAAACGATGTTCGGTGTTCATTTAGCATTTGCTTATGTTGTATTACTTAACCTACCACCATACTTGATTAGGAAATTGCTTTGTGATTTCGTTGAAATAAAATTGTATCATCATCCTTATAATTATGGAATATAATTGAAATCAGTAACTGGTAACTGGTAAGTGCTCACCACAGGAAACATTATGTTGAGGGGCTTAGCCTGATTAGTGATAGTGGTGATGCACTAGAGAAAAACACAGTACTTTTTATTGTGCTCCCCTCAATGAAGATCGTTCGTGTTACCGATATTTTGGCATAATAATTTTTCAATTAAATTTGTTGAAAGTGTTCATAATATGTAAAAATTATGCAATGACACACTACTCTTTTGTAATATCTGAGAATGAATTCTGCAAATATAGCTGCATATGAATTTGTACCAAGTTTTAAATGTTCTGAATCATAATGGAATTTGGTTAGATGAAATTTTGTAGATGCATCTTTGTATTCTAAGTAACCCTGCTAATTTAGGGTTACATTGTATAGTTATGTCATTAGATATTTTCATTAACCCTATTAGTTCATATGAATTTGTACGATGTTTCTTAATCAAATTCTTTAAAAGAGTACTTGTCTTATTACACGTGCTCTCAAAAGCTTTTTTTTTTTTAAATTAAAATTTTCATTTTCCTAATTCGAGATTTAAGCATTTGTCGAGTAGGGTTTATGTGTTAGCTAATCATTGAAATAATCTGTAATGAAATGTAGGCATTTCGATGATTGGAGAACATATAAATCTCATGCATAAACCTCAAAATGGGATTAATGGAAAGTATTAACATTTAAATATAAAATAATAAAACACTTAGCACGCACTAGAGGTTAGTTTTTAATTTTAATTTTTTTACAATATTGAAAGTGATGAGTTGGGTAATGGTTGTATAACGGAAGTAACCTTAAGTAATTAATGTGATATTTTTCAAACTACGGATATGCAACATGAAATCGACCTATAAACCACATGTAGATAAAGTGTAATTATCTATTTTTTAATTTAAAAATCCAAATAATTTTTTAATTCCAAAACAAAACAAAAAATCAAATAGATTTAAGAGAAATTTAGATTAGAGTAGAAAGATCTCTAAAAATTTGGGCAAGCATTTTTGTTTCTTCTTTTCTTCTTCCACAAGAAAAAAAAAAGAACTATTTTTTATTTTTTGAAAAATGCTTTTATTAGTGTAGGGTCAAGGGCCCAAATCCTATTTTGGGTCTTGAGCCCGCCCGAGGATATGGTCAACCCGAGGACAATGAACAAATAATATTGAGTAATTCAGGCTCAGGATTTGATGAGCAAGGTAACAACGAGAAATCAGTCCGAGAAGGAATAAGTCTTCGGACACCATAAATGTAACTCAAACATGTGTTCCAGCAATCCAGGAAACCTTCCAGGAAACTCCGGTAATAAAGACACGTATCCCAAGCACATAAGGGTGAGGGGAGTTCAGAAATATCTAAGGAAAAACTGCTACCACTGCATTAAATGCGTTGTAGCTACTTTTCTAGCCGCATTTATGTGGAGAAGACCCCTGAACAGTGTTTCCTTGGCAACCGCAACTCATAGAGAGACAGAAGGGGTGTCTAATGGGACAGCCACTCAAGTAGCGGCTTGGATGATTGACAAATGGAAGGCCAAGATCACCGGGAATAGGGTATATAATGTAAGAGACCCCTGGAAGAATGGGGATCGGAAAATCGAGCAAGATACACTATAGCAATCTAGAACCAGACTTGTAACAAAGCCTTAAGAGTAATATTTAAGTAACCAAGTCTCCTCGGACTTGGCCGAGGACTTTTCTTCTTTAGTAAATACCTATTATTTGCCTCTATTCATCATCAAAATCTATTGGTTCATTGCTTAACTCACTAAGGCCCAGTTCTTCAACCCATTCTCTACAAATTTATTGTTCTGGGCTTATCGGGCCAATATCCCATACCTTTTGGGCTTGGGCTACAAAACGAGACCCTACAATTGGCGTTGTCTGTAGGAAGAACTTGTGCATTAGTGAGTGCAACGGTTAGACATGGTGGGATCAGGTCCACACCAAGCAGGTCCTGCAGATTCTCAACGGTTGGACAATTTTCTCAACCTCGAACGGGAAAGGAACCGGGAGAAGTATCGAGAGGGTAGCGTGCATACTACCCATACAAGTAGAAGCCACTCTAGGATGGGAAGTCATGTATCCCAAAGGCAAGATGGTAATAAAGCCTTGCGCAGAGAGATTGATGATTTGAAAAGGAAATTACGTCATGCGCAACGGAAGCAGTCCCCTTCCAGTTCTGATACGTCCTCCAATGCTAAAGGGGGCGACAATTATAGGCGTAGGTCAAGGACCCCACCAAGCGAAACTTTTTCTTATGAAGAAGAGCGTCATCATAAACACCGACACAAAAGCCCATCTCGTAAAGGTCTAGGAAACAACACCATGAGCAAAGCCTTGGATTAGATCTCCAAGTCACCCTTCACGTGCAAGATAGAAGGGGCTAAGCTCCCTCGGCGATTCCATCAACCTACATTCACCATGTATAATGGTCGAACGGATCCCGTAGAACATGTAAGCCAGTTTAATCAGAGGATGGCCGTCCATTCCAAAGACGAGACTTTGATGTGCAAAGTATTTCCGTCCAGCTTGGGACCGGTGGCGATGAGATGGTTTGATGGCCTATAGCCAAACTCCATAGGTTCCTTTAAGCAGCTCACCCAAACCTTTGGCTCTCGCTTTATCACGTGCAGCAAGGTCCCTCGGCCCTTGAATTCTCTACTATCCTTGTCCATGAGAGAGGGGGAGACCTTGAAAGCATATTCGAACAGATACTGGGAGATGTATAACGAGATAGAAGGCGACTTCGATGACGTCGCCGTCAGCACCTTCAAGAGAGGCCTCCCAACTGAGCATGGCTTAAGAAAGTCCTTAACAGGAAAACCTGTCACCAGCCTGCACCAACTCATGGATCGGATCGATAAGTACAAAAGGGTTGAAGAGGACCAACAATTGGGTAAAGGTAAAGCGAAGGTTATCCCTCAAGAGAGGAGGGATTTCAGTTCAGACCGATTTAATACTGGCCGACCCCGAAGAGATTTCGCTGGACAATCTGGACCTGCCAGTGCCTAGGCGGTTAATGTCGTGTTCCGAGAACCAGTGCACCAGGTGCTAGAAAAGATTAAGAACGAACCATTCTTCAAATGGCCCATTAAGATGGCGGGAGATCCCATGAAGCGTAACCAGAGTCTTTACTGCCACTACCACCAGGACCAAGGACACACCACCGAGAACTGCAGAAATTTGAGGAACCATTTGAACTAGTTGGTCCGAGAAGGAAAGTTAAAGCAATTCTTACACCACTCCAGCGGCCAAGGGAGCCAAACGAATCCGGAACCCCAGAGAAATGCTCCTTCGAGACCTCCCTTAGGCACGATAAACGTCATTTTTGCCGCCCCAGGGAGGACTGGTTCTTATCCCTCCAGAGTAATGTCTGTGGCTCGGTCGGCCGCCGAGGACTCTAGTCCGACATCAAAAAAGGCCAGACTGAACGTCCAACTGGCCCTAACTTTTTCGAAAGAGGATAAGATTGGAACCATACAACCCCATGATGACGCTTTGGTGATCACGCTCAAAATTGGGGAGTATGACATGAAGAGGGTCATGGTAGATGATGGCAGTGGCGCTGAGATCATGTACCCTGACCTATACAAGGGGCTGAACTTAAAACCCGAGGACCTGACGGCCTATGATTCACCTCTATTAACCTTCAATGGGCAGGTTATCGTTCCAAATGGCTAGATCAGATTGCCCGTGCAAGCTGGTCCAGAAATAGTGGAGGTGAACTTTATCGTGGTGGACTCTTACTCCCCCTACACGACCATTGTAGGCAGGCTCTGGCTCCATGCCCTAGGAGCCGTCTCCTCCACTTTGCATCAGAAGGTGAAATATCCGTCTGACGGCCAAGTCAGAGAGTTCGTGGGAAGTCAATCCACGGCTAGGCAATGTCTGGTGGCCGCTATCTTGCGTCAGCCCGAAGCCGAACCTTCGGCCTCTACTGAAAGGGGTTTATAGCAATTAAGAACTTTAGCGTCGCCTGCCGACGCATCAGCCGAGAAGGCGAAATGCGAGGACTTGGAAAGGGTCGTCGTTGATGAGGATCCGGAGAAGTTCTTTCAGATCGGGTCTCAGCTGCCTTCCCCAGAGAAGGAAGAGCTGGTGGAGTTTCTTAGAAAAAATATTGATGTATTCGCATGGAATGCTTACGAGGCCCCGGGGGTGGATCCGAACTTCATCTGCCATCACTTAAACGTAAATCCATCTATTATCCCTGGAAAGCAGCCTCCCTGGCGCCCGTCCAAGGAACATGCAGACGCTATCAGAGATGAGGTGATGAAGCTAAAGCAAGCAGAGGCTATCGAGGAAGTTTTCTACCCAGAATGGCTGGCTAATACAGTGGTAATAAAGAAGAAGAGTGGGAAGTGGCGAGTTTGTGTGGACTTCACGGATCTGAATAAGGCTTGCCCAAAAGACCCCCTCCCTATGCCTCGAATAGATCAGTTGGTGGACGCAACGGTGGGACATCCTCGGATGAGCTTCTTGGACGCCTTTCAAGGGTACCATCAGATACCACTAGCCTTGGACGATCAGGAAAAGACAGCTGTCATCACTCTCATCGGAAACTACCATTACAAGGTAATGCCCTTTGGTTCGAAGAACGCAGGATCCACCTACCAAAGGATGATGACCAGAATGTTCGAACCGTAGTTGGGTAAGAGCATTGAGGTCTATATAGATGATATGGTGGTAAAGAGTAAAGTAGTATCCGAGCACGTGAGACCTCGGAGACATCTTTGAAACTCTGAGGAAACACAAGTTACGTCTCAACGCTTCAAAATGTTCCTTTGGGGTAGGATCAGGAAAATTCTTGGGCTATATGGTAACCTACAGGGGAATTGAGGTCAGCCCCGATCAAATCAGAGCCATCAGCAGCCTACAATCACCTCAGAATCCTAAAGAGATCCAGAGGCTTACCGGCATGATCGCGGCCTTGAACCGTTTTATTTCCCGGTCAGCGGATAGGTGCAGACCCTTCTTCCTCTTGATGAGTAAATGGAAGGGATTTGAATGGACCGAGGAGTGTGCTTTGGCCTTTCAACAACTCAAAGAATATCTATCTCGGCCACCGATCATGTCCAGCCCTGAGGTCGATGAAGTCTTGTTCGCCTATATCGCTGTGGCCCCTCACGTGGTAAGCCTAATACTAATCCGAATGGACAACGGCATACAATGGCCTGTTTATTATGTAAGAAAATTGCTGCATGAAGCCGAGGTCCGTTATTTACCACTAGAGAAGGCTATCCTAGCGGTGGTTCAAGCTACACGAAAGCTCCCCCACTACTTCCAGGCACACACAATTATCGTTCTGACCCAACTCCCGCTCAGATCCGTATTTTGGAGTGTTGATTATACGGGGAGAATTGCTAAGTGGGGTACGATTCTGGGGGCTTTTAACATCAAGTACATGCCTCGTACCTCCGTCAAGGGCCAAGTCCTCGTAGATTTGGTGGCTGAATTTGCTGAACCATCGTTAGGAGAAGTAGCTGAGACACAAGACATGGATGAAAAATCGGTCGGCACCATCTCTCTACAAGGACCTACATGCTGGGAAGTATATGTTAATGGTGCAGCGAACCAAAGGGGCTCCGGAGTGGGGCTGGTTCTTATTTCTCCTGAGAGGAATACTATCGAAAAATCACTCAGATTGGGCTTCTCGGCCACGAATAATGAAGCTGAGTATGAAGCCCTGCTGGAGGGGATGTTCATGGTTCAAAAATTGGGCGAAAAAGCTATGAACATGTTCTCGGACTCAAGATTGGTTGTTGGTCAGGTGAACGGGGAATTAGAAGCAAGAGACAAAAGAATGCAAGGATACCTAAACCAAGTTAGGTGCCTACAGCCACATTTCGATTCCTTTAGCCTACTGCATATCCCTAGAAATGGGAACACACATGCCGACTCTTTGGCCACACTTGCCACCTCCTCGGCCCAAAATTTACCCCGAATCATTCTGGTAGAAGACTTGTGCAAACCCACAGTGATAAAGAGAGATGTAATCGATGTAATCGAAATTCATCAGGTTAGAGTACGGCCTAGCTGGATGGACCCTCTAGTGCTGTTTTTAAAAGATGACATCTTGCCCGGAAAGAAGTCCGAGGCTGACAAAATACGAAGAAAAGCCTCTCGGTTCTGGCTATCCGAGGACCAAAAGCTATATAAACGCTCTTTCTCTGGACCATACTTGCTCTGCGTACACCCTGAGGCCTCAAAACTAATCCTAGAGGAGTTACACAAAGGGATTTGTGGAAGCCACACTAGAGGCAGGTCTTTATCTCACAGGGCCATCACACAAGGCTACTAGTGGCCGAACATGCAGAAAGAAGCGCACAAATACGTGAAGAAGTGTGACCAATGCCAAAGGTTTGCGCCGAACATACATCAACCGGGAGGAATCCTCAATCCATTAACCAGCCCTTGGCCATTTGCTCAGTGGGGTTTGGATATCGTCGGACCCTTTCCCAAAGCAGTGGGGAACAAGAGGTATCTGCTAATCGGTACCGACTATTTTACTAAATGGGTTGAAGCTGAACCTTTAGCGAACATCCGAGATGTGGACGCTAAGAAGTTTGTTTAGAAGAATATCGTTACCCGGTTCGAGGTCCCTCACACTCTCATCTCGAACAATGGTCTTCAGTTTGATAGTAAGGCCTTCAGGAGATACTGCTGTGAATTGGGAATTACGAATAGATATTCTACCCCAGCTTATCCCCAAAGGAATGGAGAAGCTAAGGCTATTAACAAGGCCATACTGAACGGACTTAAGAAAAGGTTGGATGATGCGAAGGGAAGGTGGGTGGAAGAATTGCCACATGTCCTGTGGGCGTATCAAACCACACCTCGCAGATCAACGGGAGAGACCCCATTTTCAATGACTTACGGAGCTGAGGCTGTCACTCCTCTAGAAACAGGCTTTCCAACGTTAAAGACCAGGTTGTTCAGTCCGAGCAACAACGATGAGCTGCTAGAAAAGAGCTTAGATCTTGTCGAAGAAAGAAGAGAAAGTGCAATGGTTCAATTGGCGTACTACCATCACAAACTCAAGCAAAGTTATGATGCCAAAGTAAAGCTAAAGCCCCTAGTGCCTGGAGACTTGGTGTTGAGGAAAGTTCTGGGCACTGCAAAAAACCCAGCATGGGGAAAATAGGACCCAATTGGGAAGGACCATATCGCATCACCTCAGTGGTTGGTATAGGGCCATTTTTTCTAGAAGATTTAGATGAGCATGTAATACCACGCCCTTGGAATGTAAACAACCTGAAAAGGTACTATTACTAATGAAAATTTCCTTTATCAATAAATTCGTGTGTTGCACAATGGCATTCTTCTAAGTGATTAAATAGATCCCAAGTCATGTCATGTCTCTCAGACCACATACTTAGGTGAAATTAACACTCAATGGCATTTTTCTAAGTGATTAAACAGATCCCAAGTCATGCCAGGTCTCTCGAACCACATACTTGGGTGAAATTAACACTCAATGGCATTCTTCTAAGTGATTAAACAGATCCCAAGTCATGTCAGGTTTCTCGGACCACATACTTGGGTGAAATTAACACTCAATGACATTCTTCTAAGTGATTAAACAGATCCCAAGTCATGTCAGGTCTCTCAGACCACATACTTGGGTGAAATTGACACTCAATGGCATTTTTCTAAGTGATTAAACAGATCCCAAGTCATGTCAGGTCTCTCGGACCACATACTTGGGTGAAATTAACACTCAATGGCATTTTTCTAAGTGATTAAACAGATCCCAAGTCATGTCAAGTCTCTCGGACCACATACTTGGGTGAAATTAACACTCAATGGCATTTTTTCTAAGTGATTAAACAAATCCCAAGTCATGTCAGGTCTCTCGGACCACATACTTGGGTGAAATTAACACTCGATGACATCCCCACGAGTGATTAAACAGGTCCCAAGTCATCCCTGCGGTGGTACAGGGCTAAGAATTAACGTGGACTTTTATCTGTCTTTTACTAATCAGGGAAATGGGCCAAAAGCCCTCATTTATTTGTCCAAATGCTTGGCAGAGTGTAAGATGTTTACTCTCTATCTAATCCCATATTTCTTCCTATCATTATTAAGTTCATTTTTCACTGCAAGCTAATAACAAGTTGCCATCGTTGAGTGTGATTGCAAATAGTTATAACAGTTCAGGTTTGTTGGCAGTAATCATAACCTTAAAGACGAATAAAATAGAAACATAAAATGGAAAGGAAAATTCTTTCTTTTTCATTAGTCAAAAGAAAACACATTACAAATAACGGCAAAGCGCCCTTACAAAATAAATATACAGCAAAACGCCCTTATAAAATAGAAACATAAGGTTTTTTCTCTCTTTTCATTATGCCTTCGCTTGTGGGGGGTCCTCCTTAGAATCAACCTTTTCGGAGTGGGAGACATCTGCCTGAGACATAAGCTCTGCATCCTTGGCCTGGGTGACCACATCCCTAATCGTAAGGGCATCCTCGGAAAGCTTGGTCGTCGCCGAAGGATGACCCCCCTCAGTCTCTCCAAGAGGAAGGACTTGAGTGGAAGGGGGTTGCTTAGAAAGGGGGACTGCCTTCGGAATTTCTCAAATATCCTCCGGGAAGAAGATATTCTAGATATTCCTCAGCTCAGAGTCTGCAGGAACTCCCGCCCGGTCCATCGCCACTCCCCAAGACTCGGTGCAGTAATCCCTGCACACTACGGCTACCTCCTCGGACAGCCTAGCCTCCGTATCAAGCACCTCGCGCTCATAAGAAGCTTTCACCGCGGCCTCAGTTGCTTCCCTGGCCACCCGAGCTGCATCCTTGGCTTTTCGCAGCTTTGCCTTCAGATCCAAAACTGATTGCTTCTCGGTGGCCAGATTTATTTCGGTTATATGCAGCTTTTGGCGCATGTCCTTGGCCTGCCTTTCCATGGTCTTCAAACCCGCCTCAGCGCTATGGCGAGCCTGGACAGCCTCCTTGATTTTCTCAGATAGCCCCGCCTGCTCTTGCTTCAAGGCCCCAAGAGCTTTCTCGGCTTCATGACGGGCGTGGGTCTCAGCGGTGACCTCATCGCGAGCATTCCTAACCCACTTCTCGGCTACGTAAATTTGTTGGGTAACTTGCACAAAAGCGGCAAAGGGTTTACAGAAATAAACACGTATTAATAAATGTATAGCTCAGCATCTGGCTAAGAAAATGTTAGTCGACTCACCATTGCAAGGTCCCTCTTCAACGACATGAAGAGGTCCGGTTGACGGGTGCGCCTAAGACCCTCCATATCTCGAGGGAGGATGAGAGGTTGCTCCAAAGCCTCGGCGAGGAAAGTGGCATGCCCCCTCTGAGACTCCCAAATCGAGGCATCCCAAGGAATCGGAGCACCCTCCATCTCCAGCCGAGGAGCCCATGTACGCTGCCTCGGCGTATTTCGGCTTCATCTCAGCTCTCCACTGACTTGGCCCTTTTGTCTTTGGGATCCTTGGACTTCTTCTGCTGCTTAGCGCCCTTTTGGGGTGCCACTTCACCTTCCTCCAGGTCCTCTATGGGCCTCTTCTTCCTTAGGTCTGGATTGGCCTTCAATCCAAGGTCGGCAGGGATCACAGGGAGAGGAGGAGGAAGGTTGGAGGCAGCCTGAGTTTTAGGGGCATCTTTCGAGGCTTGCCCTTTGTTACGGTTGGCCATCAGGCCCTTTAAACCAATCCTTTGTTTTAAATCCATAACCTCTCCTTCCTCGGAGCTAGTCTCTGGCCGAACGACTATTAACCGGGGGTGATGGACTATGGAAAGTCTTTCGGACTCAGACTCGGAATCCGAGACCTCTACTGGTCTTTCTGTGGCCCCTTCCTCTTCCTCAAGGCGAAACTGATCGATCCTGGCGTTTAGGGAACGGTGGGATGAGGCTGATTCTTCTCTCAGAGCAGCCACTTGTTGAGGAACACGTTGAAGAGGCAACTCAACAGGGGGAAGTTCTCTCCCAGCCAAGAACCCAGGCTTAGAGACGTCTATTCGAGCAAGCTTGGAGCTACCTGCTCTAATCACCTGACCCGCATCCTGAAATATACACGATATGAGCTCGTAATCTAAGATCAGGTGGGTAGCCCGTAGTTGTCCGTCTTTGCTCACGAATATCTTCGATCTCAGCAAGTAGTTGAGTCCCAGGACGTTAACTAGACTGAGCTTCGAAGCTACGTGATTTTTATCTGCAAAACATTCGAAAATGAGGATATGGTCAGATCAATGGCAGATGTTGTCCGAGGAGACAAAAGGCTCAAAATGAACAAAAGAAAATTTGAAAACTAAGGAACCTAGTCCTAGGATACCCCACCTGGTGTTCCCGCCCTAACTGGGCAATGAAGACTGTTGTTCCACGCCCCGGAGACGACCAGGTAGTCGTCCTTCAAGCCTTTGTTGGACTTTGGAAGGCATGATATCAATCTAACAACATCGGACCAGGACTTGAGGTAATATTCCACATTAGCAAGAGAATGACACTCGTACAAGTGGACGACGTCGTGCCATGTGAGCCCTAGGTTCATTTGATCGTTCAAAGCATCTACACTCCCTAGAACCTTAAACAGGTTGGGAGCGCACTGATAGGGGCACAGCCTGTGGTTGCGCAGGTAGTCTGTGGTGATCCTACCCATGGGAAGTGTCATTTCTCCCTCTATAAAGGCAATCATTGGAATAACAACTCTACCCTCCCCTCTAATTGAAAACACTTGATCCGGGGCGCAATACTGAAAGTCCACCCCTTATGGGATATGGTATTTGGCTCTAAAACCCTTCATGCCAGCCGAAGAGTCTACTAAATATTTGAACCTACCCATACCAACAAACACAAACGTCGTAGAAAAAGATTTGTAAAAACTAAAAGTAGGCCGAGAAGGTTGGCCGAGGAGAAAAAGAAAAGTTCAAAATATAAACACTTACAAAAGCGGATGCACTAAGTTCTGAACCTTTGGAAGACCTTTGGGGGATTTTTCAAGGAACGGAGTTAAGGAAATTTGGTGATTGAGAGGGCTCTGGAAGTTGTAATGCTTGAGATTCTCTGGAGCGCTTGAAGTTTCATGAAAGAAGAAAGGAACGGTTTCTCTCAAGGCTTTATATAGAAGGAGAAAATGGGTGGGAACACTCCCGCTCAAAATCCAAGGAAAAGCTCAGCCATTGGATCTGCGCTTCACCGTTGGATGCTGAGGACATAACGCCGCCCAAAGCAATTAATGATGCCTCGTGGGCCACGAAGCGTCAGGAGCAATCATGGGGCGCGCGAAACGGTAATTTTACACATGCGAAGCAGAGAAACAAATGATCTCATCCTTTAAAAGTCAAAACCCCACCTTTTCTCCTCGGATGAAAAGGAAAAACTGGAGTTTTGAGGGGCAATTATAAGGTCAAGGGCCCAAATCCTATTTTGGGCCTTGAGCTTGCCCGAGGATATGGTCAGCCCGAGGACAATCCAAGAAGGAACAAATGATATTGAGTAATTTAGGCTCAGGATTTGATGAGCAAGGTAACAACGGGAAATCAGTCCGAGGAGGAATAAGTCTTCGGACACCATAAATGTAACTCAAACATGTGTCCCAGCAATCCAAGAAACTCCGGTAATAAAGACACGTATCCCAAGCACACAAGGGTGAGGGGAGTTCAAAAATATCTAAGGAAAAGCTGCTACCACCGCATTAAATGCGTTGTAGCTACTTTTCTAGCCACATTTATGTGGAGAAGACCCCTGAACAGTGTTTCCTTGGCAACCGCAACTCATAGAGAGACAGAAGAGGTGTCTGATGGGATAGCCACTCAAGTAGCGTCTTGGATGATTGACAAATGGAAGGCCAAGATCACCGGGAAGAGGGTATATAATGTAAGAGACCCCTGGAAGAATGGGGATCGAAAAATTGAGCAAGATACACTATAGCAATCTAGAACCAGACTTGTAACAAAACCTTAGGAGTAATATTTAAGTAACCAAGTCTCCTCGGACTTAGCCGAGGACTTTTCTTCTTTAGTAAATACCTATTATTTGCCTCTATTCATCATCAAAATCTATTGGTTCATTGCTTAACTCACAAAGGCCCAGTTCTTCAACCCACTCTCTACAAATTTATTGTTCTGGGCTCATCGGGCCTATATCCCATACCTTTTGGGCTTGGGCTGCAAAACGAGACCCTACAATTAGTTTTTTGGATTTTTTTTTTTTTGTAATTTAAAATTTTCAAAATACCATTACGTGACAATTTTAAAATTATCACGTAATGGTATTTTGAAATTTACAATTACCTTAAAATGGTCCTCTTAATCCACCCCCCCCCTCCCCTCCTAAATATACCCAAAAAAAAAAAAAGGAAAAGAATTAAACAAAACTTACAAAATGTACAATTACGTACCTTAAACTGGTCCTCTTAATTTATTTCCTCAAACTCATCGTCGCATAGTATCTTGATCATCAACTAGAAATCAATTAATTTTGTTGTACTTATAAGTGCTTGCTCTCCTTCAACTCAATTAGAAATCACCTCGCTTTCATCAATTTTGGTTCCCATGGCAACTTCACATAACTTTTTCTTTTTAAGGGCAGCTTTACATAACATTTGAGTGCTAGAAAAATTGAGGACATGAAAAAGGTATTGATCTTCAACTACAAGAATACCATTTGGCTTTATAATTCAAATTGGTATATTTATTTAAATGAAAACCATTACTTTTTTATTTTTAACTGAAATGAAAACCATTACTTAACATGCTAATCTGATAATTGTGGGTGGTGTGGAATCCTAAAAGGCACCCACCTTGATAAAAGATTAATCTCAATGGTTTTTCTTTTTAAATTTAAAAATCTCAATAGTTAAAGGTTAAGAAAATGATCTCTCTCTCTCTCTCTCTCTCTCTCTCTCTCTCTCTCTCTAAATATATATATATATTTATATATATGTAGGGACTGGGTTTACACACTATTCTTAAGGGATAAGTGAGTTCAAGCCCAACAAGCCCAATACAATAAATTTGTAGAGAGTGGGTAGAAGAACTAGGTGTTCATTAGTGTAACAATAGTTGATGATAAGTAAATTAGTGAATAATTAACACAAGCACAATTCCATGCAAGTAATGCTGTCCTCGGCCTTAGCCTGAGGAGTTTTAACTTATTATTTCTAGAGTGATCGTGGAAATGGATACAAAGTCAATTCAAAGAGCCACAGTGTTCTCTCTCTAGTCTTAATCCTCCCTCTTCTCCACAGCTCCTTCTTTCTTATATACTAATTTCCTTTTTTAGCTCCACCATACACATGTAGGACAGGCTATAGGAACTCCCTTCTGTCCCATCCAGAACATGCCAGAACCTCCAACTAGTAGCTGTAAGGCTGCTTTGCCACTGTTCAGGTATCACCTCCACATTAATGCGGCCAGAGAGTTAATTGGGGAGCATTTAATGTGGAGATAGCAGCTTTGAAGATATTTGTTGCCTCCCTTTGCTCATCCTTTATCCAATGGCCGACTTATAGTCATGATGCAACCTCGAAGAGTGCCCTGATTGATGGGATCTTCTCATGGTCCTCGGATCTCAGATTCCGAGGTGGCTTTTATCCTCGGACATATTTTAGACTATCATGTACAGTCCTTATCCCTTCTACTCATCTCATTTCCAGTAATAACCTTATTTGGCCATACTCAGATTAGCTGGTATCCTCGGATTGGGCCATAGACCCAATTCGTATAGTCGTAGTAGTACACTTTGGCTGACCGGCCCCCACAATAGCCCTTCAAAATCTTGCTTTTCGACTCCTTGGGAGGAAAGAAGGATTTTGATATCCTCCTACATCAAACCATTTCTATCTAAACCGTCCAAACGCCATTTTATCTTTTCAAGGCACGCTCCTGACGCTTGGGCGTCCAGAGCGTGCCCTCATTAAATTTTAACGGCACTTATGTCCCCCACGTTCAATGGCCCGATGCGAATCTAACGGTGGGGGATTTTCTAGGGTTGCGAGCGGGAATCTTCCCGCTCGTAAATTCTGCGCCCTTATAAATAGCTTTTCAAATCAACCCCCTTCCCTACTTTCAGCAATTACATAATCCTAGAGTTCATACATTGAACCTGTCCTCTCTCTTACTTACTTGTGCGTTTACAAATACCAAAACTTGTCCGAGGACTTCCTTTTAAACCTGTAAGTTTCCTTAAACTTCCTCAACTTCGTTTCTTTCCGTATATTCTCTTTTCATCCTACTTTCTCCTTTTCGTCTCTGTTTTTTGTTTCAAAATTGTTAGTTTCTTCTCAGATATTCTTAGGAAATGGGTAGATTCAAGTGTTTAGTTGAATCCGAAGAGGATAGAGAAAGATTCAGGGTTAAGTACAGGATCCCGCCAACAGTAGGCATGAGATACGCTGCCCAAGGAGAATGGGTAGATGATAGAAAAGGGGGAGAGGTGGTCATCCCAATGATCGCCTTCATAGAGGGAGGGATGACCATTCCTATGGGTACAATCACAAGAAACTATCTTAGATTCTTTAGATTATCCCCCATACAATGCGCCCCAAATATGTTCAGAGTGTTAAGGAGCGTAGAAGCCCTGAATGAAAGAATGAACCTAGGATTGATACATAATGATGTCAACTGGGTATACAACCTGTACCATTTAAAGGGGCAGGGATACTACCTTAAGTCAAGGTATCCCGAAGTGAGGCTAATTCAATGCCTCCCTATGTCAAACAAAGGGCTAAAGGAATATTTTTTAATTTTTTCTGAGGAATGGCACAATGGATTACCCTGTCCAATTAAGGAAGGAACGCCAAGTGGGTGTCTAGTTGTAAATTTATGTACCTTGGTTTATATTTTTCTTCTGTATTCCGCAACGTTTCTGTTTTTGACAAATTCTTCTTCTGCTTTAATGATTTTACAGACAGACGTTCCACCAGACCTCGGCTCAATCTAGTCAACAGAGAAAGTCTAGACAGGATTCTGCGGTCCGAGGTGTTCGTGAACGAAACCAACGGTCAATTACGAGCTGCGCACCTAATCCTTAGGTACAAGCCGATTTTCCTTGGATTCCAAGCTCCTAAGTGTGTGATACGAGCCAAAGATCCTCGGCTTCACCGCATTAGCGTGGCCTACGAAGGATTCGTTGTTCCTGAGGGCGTTCCAATTCCCGAGGGTACACCACTTACACAGCCAATCTTTGTGGACGTCCCTTCAGTAGGAGCATCCTCATCTCAACCCCTTGCTAAGGAAGAAGAGGAGGAAGAAGAAGAACAACAACAACAAGAGGGGATTGTAGACCTGTCAGATTCTCAAGACGAATTTGAGGTATTCAACAGGCCCCTATCCCCCGAGAGCACACCAGTTGACTTTGACTAACAGCAACAGGTAGACGTCGTTACTTTGGACGAGATGGGTATTCAAAGGAAACCTAAAAGAGGTTTGCTGGACTTAATAGAGTCTCAACCCGGGAAGGATGTGCCGGACAAGCCTACCCAATCCAAACTTCCTCCTCCTCCTCCCAAACTTCCTCTTCCTCCTCCTCGGCCATCCTTGCCACCTAGGCATGACCCTGCCGACCCAAAAAGAAAAAGAGAGCAGAAAGGAAAGGAAGTATTGGAGGTGGGAAGATCTCGGCCTGTGGATGAGGATGAGGCCCAACGAGCTACAAAGCAGCTGAAGATTGGCCAACCAGGGCAGAGGGGCTTAGAGAGGGCTGATAGTCAGCCACCTGAGCTCCAGGCTTGGCTTCCAGCCCCAATGCTTAATGGGGAACCTTTAAGGGCTAATGCATCTATCAGGGATTTTCATGGAGGCGTTGGGTGTCAGGTGACTTCGGCCTTGGAGGAGGCATTGTTACTCCCTACTGACATGGCCGAGCTGCGGTCTGTCAGGAAAAATGAGGTTTTTCTTAACCTCAAAAGGTACCTAGGTATGGTATGTCATTATTCCCTGCCTTTTCTTTTTCTTTTTCTTTTTTTTTTTAGTGTAAGGTTATTAACCCTTTTCTTTCAGGCTATCCAAGCCACTTTCAGGGCTGAGGAGATAACCAATTCCTGCTATCGGCAGTTGGATGATGAGAAGAAAAGGCGTGTGTCAGCCGTGGAATCATTCAATATTGCCGATCAATTCAATAAAGATTTAAGGAAGAAGTTGGTTGAGGAGGAAAAAGGCAGGAGAAGTGCTGAGTCGGGTCTAGAGAGCACCCAGAGGCAAGCCGAGGAGCAGAGACTGCACTTGCGCGATGCGAGGGAACAATTGGCTTCCTCCAAAGAACAAATAACGGCCCTCCGAAAGAAATTGGAGGAAGCTCAGAAGCTTAAGGATCAAGCTGAGAAGCTAAGAGGGGAGGCCGAGAAGGCTAAAATCGAGGCTGAGAAAGCTAGAGACGAGGTTGAGCAGCATGGTTACGACGTCGGAGTAGCAGAGACCGAGGAAGCCCTCAGGGCCGAGGTCCTAGCCGTATGCCGAACCTACTACGCTCAAACTTGGAGTGAAGCCCTCAACCGAGCTAGGGTTGAGGCTTCTTCTGAGTTAAGAAAGCCAGAAAATATCTATTACCCACCAGCTATACGAACCTCGGATCCCCCTCCTGCCCAAGGCGAAGCAGCCTCCACAGTTGCTGACCCTATTGAGACAGCACAGCCTCAGGGTCCTCCTCTTCCCAGTGAACAAGAACAAATAAAAGATCCTGAAGCTCCCAAGGAAATATCCTCAAATAAAGCTGCAGGGGTTCCTCAAGATGGGGCAGCTTCTCAAAGTTTTCATCAGGCTTCAACTTCAGTTACCATGCCTATTGAGGAAGCCCCCAAAGAACAAGAAAAAGTGATCCCTACTGAAGCAGCCAAACAGGCTAACAAAACTTCCAAGGATAAGCTTCAGATAAAGCTAAAGCAATGAACCTTTTTTTTTTTTTTTTTTAATTGTAGTGTAGTCACAATTTATGTAATGAAGTTTCTTTTTCCTGAGACATATTTTAATGAAATATGCATTTTAATTTCTCGAATTCGTATGGCTTAATTTATTTATTTGTGTAATTTTCACTTTGAATGTTCTTTGATTGATCATAACCATATATTATAGAAGTTCAAATATATTTTCACTTTCATAGCCATACGTTATGAAATAAGCATTTTACACAAGGAAAAATAAAGTTCAAATATACTTTCAATTGGTAATCGGAGTAGATCAAAACGAACTTTGAATCCATCAATTCTAACAACAGCAAAATCCATAGTACCCTGAAATGCTTTAAGTGATGCTCGTGAACTTACTTCAATTTACATTTTCACTAAGGGATAACGCACCTGGTGATCCAAGATAGATTTAGCGTATTGACTTCACTAAGTCTGTGGTCCCAAGAACCTGACAGGACTTAGCTTCAGTAGATATCTAAGGGCATTAATTTCCACTAAGTCTATGGTCCGAAGAGCCTAACATGACTTTGTTTCTGTTTAATACTTCAATAGATGGTAAAGGGTATTAATTTCCACAAAAATCAACACACGCACAAATTAAATACAATAACCAAAAGCAAAAATCAAAACATACACAAAAGAGTTCAAAAATTTTAGAATATAAAAAAATAAAAAACTTATATAAGAGAACTAAGAACTTAAATGGATGTTCATTGTTTTGCTTCTTTATAGTAAACTTCTATAAACTTCCTTTGGCATAATATTTTACATGCAAATTCATAAGTAAAGAAAAATAAGTAAGATGAATTTATTAGATTAAAACATAAGCATAAGTTGAATTTTGAAAACAAAAATAATAAATACAACAACGTGAGGTGTATTATGACTTAGTTTCTGTTCAATACTTCAGTAGATATCTAAGGGCATTAATTTCCACTAAGTCTGTGGTCCGAAGAGCCTATCATGACTTAGTTTCTATTTAATACTTCAATAGATGGTAAAGGGTATTAATTTCCACTAAGTCTGTGGTCCGAGGAGCCTAGTATGACTTAGTTTCTGTTCAATACTTCAGTAGATATCTAAGGGCATTAATTTCCACTAAGTTTGTGGTCCGAAGAGCCTATCATGACTTAGTTTCTGTTTAATACTTCAATAAATGGTAAAGGGTATTAATTTCCACTAAATCTGTAGTCCGAGGAGCCTAACATGACTTAGTTTCTGTTCAATATTTTAGTAGATATCTAAGGGCATTAATTTCCACTAAGTCTGTGGTCTGAAAAGCCTATCATGACTTAGTTTCTGTTTAAACTTCAATAGATGGTAAAGGGTATTAACTTCCACTAAGTCTGTAGTCCGAGGAGCCTAACATGACTTAGTATCTATTCAATACTTCAGTAGATATCTAAGGGCATTAATTTCCGCTAAGTCTGTGGTCCGAAGAGCCTATCATGACTTAGTTTCTGTTTAATATTTCAATAAATGGTAAATGGTATTAATTTCCACTAAGTCTGTGGTCCGAGGAGCCTAACATAACTTAGTTTCTATTCAATACTTCAGTAGATATCTAAGGGTATTAATTTCCACTAAGTCTGTGGTCCGAAAAGCCTATCATGACTTAGTTTCTGTTTAATACTTTAATAGATGGTAAAGGGTATTAATTTCCACTAAATCTGTGGTCCGAGGAGCCTAACATGACTTAGTTTCTGTTCAATACTTCAGTAGATATCTAAGGGCATTAATTTCCACTAAGTCTGTGGTCCGAAGAGCCTATCATGACTTAGTTTCTGTTTAATACTTCAATAGATGGTAAAGGGTATTAATTTCCACTAAGTCTGTGGTCCGAGGAGCCTAACATGACTTAGTTTCTATTCAATACTTCAGTAGATATCTAAGGACCGTATGGCGCACAATTACAACAAATCAGAGTGCACATAGGGCTGCTTTCATTAATAATAATACCTTCTTAGGTTATTTACATTCCAGGGGCAGAGTACAGCTTTTTCATCTAAGTCTTCTAGATAGTACGCATCTATTCCTGCTACTGAAGTGATGCGATATGGTCCTTCCCAGTTGGGCCCTAATTTTCCCCAGGCCGGATTCTTGGCACTACCCACAACTTTTCTCAGCACCAAGTCCCCTGGTACTAATGGCCGCAGCTTCACATTGGCATCATACCCTTGTTTGAGTTTCTGATGGTAACAAGCTAGCTGGATCATCGTTTTTTCTCTTCTCTCTTCAACTAAGTCCAAACTCTTTGATAGCAGTTCACTGTTGTTGCTTGGAGTGAAGGTACTCGTCCTCAGCGTTGGAAAGCTGGTCTCTAAGGGGATGACAGCCTCGGCCCCGTAAGTCATGGAAAAAGGGGGTCTCTCCTGTTGATCGACGAGGTGTAGTCCGATATGTCCACAAGACGTGTGGCAGCTCTTCCACCCATCTTCCCTTTGCCTCATCCAGCCTCTTTTTTAATCCAGGGACTATAACTTTATTAACAGTCTCGGCCTACCCGTTTCCCTGGGGGTAGGCAGGAGTGGAATACCTATTTGTAATTCCCAGATCATAACAATATCTTTTGAAGGCCTTGCTATCAAATTGGAGGCCGTTGTCCGAGATGAGGGTAAGGGGGACACCAAATCGAGTAACGATGTTCTTCCAGATAAACCTCTTAACATCCACATCCCTGATGTTAGCCAAGGGTTCGGCTTCGACCCATTTGGTGAAATAGTCGGTGCCTACCAACAGGTACCTCTTATTTCCTATTGCTTTTGGAAAAGGGCCTACAATATCCAAGCCCCACTGAGCAAACGGCCAAGGACTAGAGAGGGGATTGAGCACCCCACCTAGTTCGTGGATGTTTGGGGCAAACCTTTGGCATTGATCACACTTCCTGACATACTCTTGGGCTTCCGTCTGCATACCCAGCCACCAATATCCTTGGGTGATGGCTCTGTGAGACAGAGACCTTCCTCCTGTGTGACTCTTACAAATCCCTTCATGCAACTCCTCGAGCAGCAATTCTAATACTTCAGGATGTATACACAGCAAATATGGCCCAGAATAGGAGCGCTTATACAACTTATGGTCCTCGGACAGCCAGAACCGAGGAGCTTTTCTTCGTACTTTTTCAGCTTCTGACTTCTCCTCAGGTAGTGTATCATCTTTAAGAAAACTCACTATAGGATCCATCCAACTCGAACCTACTTTGATTTGATGGATCTGAACCGTGTTTTCCTTGACCTCATCTCCTCTGCATAAGTCCTCTACAAGGATAACTCGAGGTATACCATGCGCCGAGGATGTTGCAAGAGTGGCCAATGAATCTGCGTGCGTGTTTCCAGTCCTCGGGATGTATGACATGCTGAAGAATTCGAAATCCAATTGCAAGCGCCTGACCTGACTCAAGTACTTCTGCATTCTCACATCTCTAGCCTCTAACTCCCCCGTTACTTGGCCCACAACCAATCTCGAGTCTGAGAATACTTCTAATGCCTTTCCCCCCATCTTCTGTACCATGAGCATTCCCTGCAATAAAGCCTCATACTCTGCTTCATTGTTTGTGGCTACGAACCCCAGTATCAATGATTTCTCGATGGTAACCTTTTCAGGAGATATTAAAACTAATCCCACCCCGGACCCCCTTTGGTTTGCTCCACCATCCACATATACTTTCCAGCATGAGCATCCTTGCACGGAGATTGTGCCAACCGATTTTTCATCCATGTGTTGCTCCCTCACTACTATCTCTATTGGAGGTTCGGCAAATTCAGCTATCAAATCAGCTAGGACTTGGCCCTTTACAGAGGTCTGAGGCATGTATTTGACATCAAAAGCCCCTAGAACCGTGTTCCACTTGGCAATTCTTCCCGTGTACTCGGCGCTTCGGAGTACTAACTTAAGTGGAAGCTAAGTTAAAACAACAACCGTGTATGCTTGGAAGTAATGAGGAAGTTTTCGCGTGGCATGCACTATTGCCAGAATTGCCTTTTCCAAGGGTAGGTAACGCACCTCGGCCTCATGTAACGACTTACTCACATAATAGACTGGCCGCTGTACGCCATTATCAACTCGTACCAACACCAGGCTAACAGCGTGAGGAGCCACTGCAATGTAGGCGAACAAGACCTCGTCGGCCTCAGGACTTGACATGATGGGTGGCCGAGATAAGTATTTCTTGAGTTGCTGGAAGGCCAAGTCACAGTCCTCGGACCACTCAAATCCTTTCCATTTGTTCATCAGGAGGTAGAAAGGTCGGCACCTGTCCGCAGACCTGGAAATGAACCGATTCAGGGCTGCGATCATCCCAGTGAGTTTTTGGACCTTTTTGGGGTTCCGAGGAGGTTGTAAGTTGTGGATTGCTTTGATCTGATCTGGGTTCACTTCAATTCCTCTATGAGTGACCATATAGCCCAAAAATTTGCCAGACCCTACACCAAACGAGCATTTGGAAGCGTTGAGACGCAGCTTATGTTTGCTCAAGATGTCAAAAATGGCTCCGAGGTCTCCTACGTGCTCAGACACTACTTTACTCTTTACTACCATGTCATCTACATAAACCTCAATGTTCTTGCCTAGTTATGCCTCAAACATTCTAGTCATCATCCTTTGGTAGGTAGACCCCGCATTCTTCAAACCGAAGGGCATCACCTTATAATGGTAATTTCCAATAGGAGTCACGAATGCTTTTTTCTCTTAATCATCCAAGGCTAGTGGTATTTGATGGTAGCCCTGAAATGCATCTAAGAAGCTCATCCGAGGATGGCCTACAGTTGCGTCCACCAACTGATCTATCCGAGGCATGGGGAATGGGTCTTTTGGACATGCCTTGTTGAGGTCCGTGAAGTCCACACAAACCCGCCACTTCCCACTCTTCTTCATCACAACCACAGTGTTAGCCAACCATTCGGGGTAGAATACCTCCCTGATAGCTCGTGCTTGCTTGAGCTTTCTCACCTCGTCCCTGATAGCATCGACATGCTCCCTAGACGGGCACCGAGGTGGTTGTTTCTTAGGAGTAGCGGATGGATTTACATTTAAGTGGTGACATATAAAGTTCGGATCTACTCCTGGGGCGTCATAAGCGTCCCATGCGAACACATCAACATTTTTTCTGAGGAACCCTATCAATCCCTCCTTTTCCTGAGGGGACATTTGAGATCTCACCTGGAAGAACCTCTCCGGGTCGTCGCCAATAACCACCTTTTCTAAATCTTCGCATTCCGCGTCCTCAGACGGTGCATTAGTAGGCGATGCTGGGGTCCTTGATTGCTATGAGTTTCCCTCCATACTGGCCGAGGACTCTACCTTGGGCCGATATGAGATGGCAGCCACCAGGCATTCCCTTGTCATAGCCTGGCAACCTGGAATTTCCAAGACCCTGCCCTCGGAAGGGAACTTCACCTTTTGATGCAGAGTGGAGGCAACGGCTCCCAGGGTATGAAGCCAAGGTCTTGCCACGATGGCAGTGTAAGGAGAGTATGTATCCACCACAATGAAATCAACCTCCACCACTTCTGGGCCGGTTTGCACAAATAATCTAATCTGGCCCTTTGGCATGACCATCTTCCCATCAAAAGTCATCAAGGGGGAGTTGTAAGGCGTCAAATCTTCCGTTGCCAGCCTCAGCCCCTTATAGAGATCAGGGTACATGATCTCGGCCCCACTACCACCATCTACCATTACCCTTTTCACATCATAACCCCCAATCCGAAACATTATCACCAACACATCATCGTGGGGTTGGATGGTTCCAATTTTATCATCCTCGGTAAAACTCAAAACCGGATGAGGATACACTTTTGGTCTTTTTGGCTCTAGACTAGAGTCGTCGGCTAGTATTCGGGCTACGGACATTACTCTAGAAGGGCATGAGCCCATCCTCCCTAGAGCAGCAAAGATTACGTTAATAGTTCCCACAGGTGGTCTTAAGGAGTTGTCCCTCCGCGGCTCCTGATTTGCCTGACCTTGATGACCGCTGGAAGGGTGTAAAAGGTGCCTCAGCTTCCCTTCTTGTACCAGCTGATCCAAGTGGTTCTAAAGGTTCTTGCAGTCCTCCGTAGTATGTCCGTGATCCTGATGGTATTGGCAATACAGGCTCTGGTTGCGTTTCATGGGGTCTCCAGCCATCTTATTCGGCCACCTAAAGAATGGTTCATTCCTAACTTTTTCCAAAACCCAATGTACCGGCTCTCTGAATACAGTGTTAACCACTTGCGTGCTGATTAGTCCGGATTGCCCCGCGAAATATCTCCTCGGACGGCTAGTGTTGTATCTGTCCGACCTGAAATCCCTCCTCTCTTGAGGGATAACCTTCTCCTTTCCTTTCCCTTGCAGTTGGTCCTCTTCCACTCTTTTATACTTATCAATCTGATCCATAAGTTGGCATACACTGGTGACAGGTTTGCCAGTCAGGGACTTCCTCAAGCCGTGCCCAGTTGGGAGTCCGCTTTTAAAAGTGCTAATGGCAACATCGTCATGGTTGCCATCCATCTCATTGTACATCTCCCAATACCTATCCGAGTATGTTTTTAGGGTCTCTCCCTCGCGCATGGACAATGATAACAACGAACTTAGAGGCTGAGGAACCTTACTGTTCGTAATGAAGCGAGAGCTGAAGGCTTGGGTGAGCCGCTTATAGGGATCTATGGAGTTTGCTTTTAAGCCGTTAAACCACCTCATCGCTGCTGGTCCCAAGCTAGACGGGAAAACCTTGCACATCAAACCTTCATCTTTGGAATAAACGACCATTCTCTGATTGAACTGACCCACATGCTCCACAGGGTCCGTTCGACCATTATAAAAAGTGAAGATAGGCTGATGGAAACGCCGGGGTAACCTAGCCCCCTTATCCTGCGCATGAAGGGTGACTTAGAAATTTGATCCAGAGCCTTACTCATGGCATCATTACCCAGGCCTCTACTAGATAAGCCCTGGTGTTCTCGTCTAGGATGGTGCTCATCCTTGCAGGAGAAGGTCTCACTGGGAGGAGTTCTTGACCTCTGCCTGTAATCGCCGTCCTCATCAGAGGACGTGTCAGAACTGGGAGGAGACTGTCTCCGCTGTGCATGGCGCAGTCTTCACTTCAAGCCATCTATCTCCTTCTGCATGGTCTGGTTATGGTTTTGTCTTCGAGACACGCGACTACCCACCTGAGAGTGGTTGTTGCTCGTCCGAGTGGTATGCACGCTCCTCTCTCGATTCCTTTCACCCCCTCGACTTTGTCCATGTTCGAGGCTATGAGAATGACCTTGTTGCTGGGACCCACCAGGTTCTGTTTGCTAGGGACCTGCCTGGCTCGAGGTTTGTTGGTGTGGACCCGACCCTACCATGGTTAACTGTTACACTCACTGACACACAAGTTCTTCCCACAGACGGCGCCAATTGTAGGGACTGGGTTTACACACTATTCCTAAGGGATAAGTGAGTTCAAGCCCAATACAATAAATTTGTAAAGAGTGGGTAGAAGAACTAGGTGTTCATTAGTGTAACAATAGTTGACGATAAGTAAATTAGTGAATAATTAACACAAGCACAATTCCATGCAAGTAATGCTGTCCTCGGCCTTAGCCCGAGGAGTTTTAACTTATTATTTCTAGAGTGATCTTGGAAATGGATACAAAGTCAATTCAAAGAGCCACAGTGTTCTCTCTCTAGTCTTAATCCTCCCTCTTCTCCACAGCTCCTTCTTTCTTATATACTAATTTCCTTTTTTAGCTCCACCATACACGTGTAGGACAGGCTATAGGAACTCCCTTCTGTCCCATCCAGAACATGCCAGAACCTCCAACTAGTAGCTGTAAGGCTGCTTTGCCACTATTCAGGTATCACCTCCACATTAATGCGGCCAGAGAGTTAATTGGGGAGCATTTAATGTGGAGGTAGCAGCTTTGAAAATATTTGTTGCCTCCCTTTGCTCATCCTTTATCCAATGGCCGACTTATAGTCATGATGCAACCTCGAAGAGTGCCCTGATTGATGGGATCTTCTCATGGTCCTCGGATCTCAGATTCTGAGGTGGCTTTTATTCTCGGACATATTTTAGACTATCATGTACAGTCCTTATCCCTTCTACTCATCCCTAATTGATGGGATCTTCTCATGGTCCTCAAATCTCAGATTCCGAGGTGGCTTTTATCCTCGGACATATTCTAGACTATCATGTACAATCCTTATCCCTTCTACTCATCCCATTTCCAGTAATAACCTTATTTGGCCATCCTCGGATTAGCTGGTATCCTCGGATTGGGCCATAGACCTAATTCGTATAGTCGTAATAGTACACTTTGGCAGACCGGCCCCCACAATATATATATATATTATTAATTATATAGGTATAGTTTAAAGACCATGTAATGAAATAAATTTATTATAAGAAAAAATGATATGTCCACAACATTTTTATAACAAATATTAAGTGGCAACTTGTTACTTACCATTAACGGTGAGCAAGAAAATAATGTCAGTGATGGATTCAGATTAAAACCAATAACAACCTATCACCTAGATTTGTGGTGAAAGTATTGTGAAAATGTTGTAGCCGTAACACTTCTCATAAAAAAAATTGACAAAGTTTGGCAACAAACCTGATTGTAGCCCAAGACTACAACTTTACTCAATATCTTTTTATTAGAAATAAATTTTGATAAATCCACCATTTGATTATATTTTCTTCTTATATTTTCCATGTTTGAAAATTTTCAAAAGAATTAAAAAAAAATTAATAGCTATCTCATCAATCAAATATTTAAATTTTAAGTTTTTGTAGTTTAAAGTTATACATAAAAAATAAGTTTATAAATCGAATAGTAAATACAATTCAATTAACAAGAAATTTTACATGTGCGTTGAAAACATAAAGAAAATACAAATCAATGGTTAGATTTTCAAAATACATTGCAATATTAATTTTTTAAATGAGGGTTGTAACCTTAGGCTATAACCAAGTTTATAGCCGAATTTTGTCCTTTAAAAATAAGCATTTTGTTTTTTTTTTTTTATTAATTGTCAATTTGTGATAGATTTAATATCAATAGTATTTAATTTTGAGTAATGCTACAGTCACAAACTATTTTACAATATTTTTACAAACTGTTGATGTGATCAACTTCTTATTGGTTTTCATCTAAACTCACCATTAACATCACTTTTTCATTTACCAATAACCACTCATCACATTAGCATTTTATAAAAAAGTTTATACCTCTAGCATTACTCTTTAATTTTGTGTTTGAGTGATGGGGAATCTAAAAGGCACCCACCATTAAATTTTGAGTGGAAGATAAAATTAATATCAATAGAATTAAATTTTGTATCATGTTTATCATAACATTTAGTAATAGCAGGATGTTGGGAAAATTTAATATTGATACATTAATTTTTTTTTTTTCTATATATGTACAGTTTCAAAACCTTTTTTGATACAAGATAGAATCTCTACTCTAACCTAATTTAAGTGTATATGTGTGTGAAACTCCCTCTTGGAGACTTGAACCCCGGCCCTTACCCCCCACACCTCCATAAGCATTTATAGTTGTGGAGTGACCACCACACCAAGGGTGCGCGGTGGTCAGTTTCAAAACCTTGTAATGGAAAAGTTTATATATTTTAACATTTACTTTTGGATTCTTTCTAATAACATTAAATTTTATAACGCGTTTATCATAACATTTAGTAAGGCAATAATATTTTTTAAGTTTATGGGGAGAAACATAAAACTTAACATGTTTAGTGTCATTTTTTTTAATTAAAGAAGCTTAAATAATTGGATTACTTTAAGGAAACTCGGTATACATGTCATCTGATGTGACATAAAATAATTTTTTATTTTGGCCGTTAGTCGGGTCAGCATTTTTAATCCATTACTTAACAGTAGTGACTATTTTGACACAATACCAAAAGGTTATGGACTAAACTAACTCATTTGAAAGATTATGGATCAAATTGAGACACATCATAAAAGTTAGAGACCAAATAAATAATTTACCCTAAAATGTAATAAGCATGAAACTAATGGTTTTAGGGTTGGCCCTAGGCCCAGCCCACTTAGGCCATGGCCTAGGGGCCCCTAGGAACAGACCTAGGATTTCGAGTTAGGGGGGCGGAGTATAAGTAAGAAAAAAAGTCATGAAATTTCAAATAAGTATCTATTTAGTATTAACAAACTATCAACAAAGACAAATACACAAAATCATTGTTTCACAAAAAATTTATAATGCAATCATCTACTAACAATGAAAAAAACAAAAAAACACCATTATTTCTTACTACATTAGAGCATTTACATCAACTCATGCAAAATTTATGTCTATTTTAGCATAATAACCTAATTTTTTTATTTTATATACCCACCTTTCAAAATACCTCACATTAGATTATTTATTTTACACAACATTTCATCAGAATATTATTTCCTTATCATTTTTTTATTATTATCTCAAATCATCTTTCTCTTCCTCAACCAAAAACTACTGCCCGCAATTTAAATAATTTCTAAAACATTCATTTGCATAGCTACAGTAATTGTGTAAATTTGTCCAATCAACTCCAAAATACACTCACATCAGTCTATGTATTATTGTACAAAAATACATTTGTGCTGTACTAATTGTGTAAATTTGTAAAATAACATTTGTCTTACAGTAATTGTGTAAATTTACACAGTTACTATAGCACAAATGTATTTTTGTACAATGATACATAGATTGATGTGGGTATATTTTGGGGTTGATTGGACAAATTTGGGGCCTTATGTTATTTTTCAACTAATGCAAATGCTATTACAATAAAACTAATGTAATATTGTAAGGGAGGGGGCCAAATATAAAATTGTAAAAAAAAAATACCTATATATATATAAATATAATTCTTAAGACTAGGGGGGCCTGGGCCCCCACCTAGTTCTATCCCTGCCCCTACTAGAGAAAGGCCCCTAAATTTTGAGACAATAAATAATTTTTTATTTTAATATATATTTATATATATATATATAAGTGGTACATTTTTTTCTCCACTCTTAAAAATATCCAAAAAAATTGAGTGATATTCAATTTTATTACATAGGTCTTACAAATTGATATGTCACAAATTACAAGAAGTAATTTAATATACTAATTTATTATCTTGTTAAAGTGTCATCAATCACATCCATTATTATATTAATTTTAAGTTTTTTGTACAAAAAACTATTGTAACTTTAGAGCATCCACACTAGTTCTTCTAAAATAGAAAAAGTGGAAATTTACACAATTTTCCCCAAAAACAACCAACATTAATGGGTGTATAAATATGCATATTTACCATGGTTTTAAAAACCAACCCGGCCGTTTCGACTGGTTCAACAGGGAACCGGGCACTAGTCCAGTTCGGTAAAAACCAATCAAAAAACCAGCCAAAATTGGTCAAAAACCTGGTTAAGCTGGGAAATGGAGTCAAAAACCGTTTTTGCTCTAGTCCGATTTTTAAAACCATGATATTTACACATTTGCTACAACAACCGTGTATATTTACACGGTTACTATAGTTGTATATAATAACAATTTATTCTTTTTTCTCTCTCTCACCACTACTCTTGTCAAACTCCCTCTCTTCCCCAACATCCCCACCCAACCTCCAACCCAGTACCACCCAACCACTACCGCCACAACCCATTTCAACAATTAATAATCCACCACAAAATTGAGCCAAATTAACAGAAAATAAAACCAAAATCAACCCAAACCATCAGAAAACCCAACTCAAAATCAACTCAAACCAAAATCAAATCAAAACCAAACCTAACAGAAAACCCACTTGAAAAACCTAACAAAAAAATAGATGGATCTGCTGCCGCTACTGCCTAGATTTGCCGCCACTGTTGCCGCCAGATCTGTTGCTATCACACCATGTGTGTTTAGGTTTGGGACATGAGAAAGGAAGATATTTGAGGGAGGACAAAAGGTGATAACTGGAATCGAGAGAGGTTGTTAAGATGAGAGAGAGATATCTTAATGAAAGAGATAGATAATAATAATAATAATAATAATAATAATAATTGTGGGGGCAGAGACCTGGGATAGGATATTGGGCCAGGGGCTTATCCAGGGACACTAAATTATCCGAGGAGATGCCAGATGTTATTAAAGGCCCAGCATAGGGTCTCATATGTAAGGGACACCTGGAGGAATGTCCGAGGAGGAGATTCCTCTCGGGTAGCGCTAGCGCATCTCGAATTTGTATCTTGGCAGCTGGACAAACCTACCCAGAAGCTCAAGAGATGAGGACATGTCTTATGAGCCTGAAAGAAAGGGAGAGAAACGCAAAAATATCTAAGGAAAAAGCTGCTACCACCGCATTAAATTCACTGGAACCACTTTCCTGACCGCATTTATGTGGAGAAGACATCTGAACAGTAAAGCTTTGGCTACTACAACTCACAGGGAACCAGGAAAGGTGCCTGATGGGATAGCTACTCAAGTGATATCTCAAACGATCGACAAATGTATGGTTCAAATGATCCAAAGGGTTCTATATAATGTAAAGAATCCTCTATGAAAAAGGGGAGAAAAATGCAATCTGAGAAATCCTTGTAACCATCTTCATTATTCAAGAAATAATAAATTAAACCTCCTCGGACTATTGCCGGGGTAGACCTCCTTGTTCAAGCTTATATTTGTTTTACATTTTCAGTCTTTAGATCCTTTTCAGCTGTTGTTATACTCCGCAAAACCCAGTTCTTCTGCCCACTCTCTATAAATTTATTGTATTGGGTTTGTTGGGCCTGAGTCTACTTATCCTTTAGGAATAGTGCTCAAACCCAGCCCCTACAATTGGCGCCGTCTGTGGGGAGAACTTGTGCGTTAGTGAGTGCAACAGTTAAACATGGTGGGATCAGGTCCACACCAAGAAAATCCACACCAGGTGAGTCCCCAACGGACAGAGACCTTAGGGTCCCAGCTACAGGGTAATTTTCCTGGCCCTGAACGTGAACAAAATCGAGAGAATGAGAGGAATCGAAAGGGGAGTGTGAACACCACCCAGACGAGCAAAAGCCATTCCCAGGTGGGCAATCGCATATCCCAAAGACAAAACAACCACCAAGTCATGCAGAAGGAGATTGATGACTTGAAAAGGAAATTGTGTCACGCACAGCGGAAACGGTCCCCTTCCAGCTCTGGCATATCTTCTAATGATGAAGAAGACAGCAATTACAGGCAGAAATCAAGAACTCCTCCAAGTGAGACCTTCTCTTATGAAGATGAGCACCATCACAGACAAAAACGTAAGGCCACATCTAGTAGGGGCATGGGTAGTGACGCCATGAGTAAGGCTCTGGATCAGATCTCTAAGTCACCTTTCACGCGCAAGATAGAAGGGGCTAGGCTACCTCAGCGGTTCCATCAGCCCACGTTAACCATTTATAATGGTCGATCAGACCCCGTAGAGCATGTGAGCCATTTTAATCAAAGAATGGCCATCCACTTCTCGAACGAAGCTTTGATGTGCAAAGTCTTCCCATCCAGCCTAGAACCCGTAGTGATGATGTGGTTCAACGGCTTGAATACGAATTCCATAGATTCCTATAAGCAACTCACCCAAGCCTTTGGCTCTCGCTTCGTTACGAACAACAGGGTTCCTCGGCCTCTAAGTTCGTTGTTGTCATTATCCATGCGCGACGGAGAAACTCTCAAGGCATACTCTGACAGATATTGAGAGATGTATAATGAGTTAGACAACAACTTTGAGGACGTCGCCATCAGCACTTTTAAAAGCGGTCTCCCTACCGAGCATGGCTTGAGGAAATCCCTAACTGGCAAGCCTGTCACCAGCGTACGTCAACTTATGGACCGGATTGACAAATACAAAAGAGTGGAAGAGGACCAGCTGCAGGGGAAAGGAAAGGAAAAGGTTACCCCTCAAAAGAGGGGGGATTTCAGGTCGGACCAATACAGCAATAACCCTCCGAAGAGAGATTTCGCAGAACAGTCCGGATCAGCCAACGTGCAGACAGTCAATGCCGTATTCAGAGAACCGGTACATCAAGTTTTGGAGAAAATCAAGAATGAACCATTCTTTAAGTGGCCGGATAAAATTGCTGGAGACTCCATGAAGCGCAATAAAAGTCTATATTGTCAGTACCACCGAGACCACGGACATGCCACAGAAGACTGCAGGAACCTTTGGAACCACCTGGATCAGCTAGTCCGAGAAAGGAGACTGAGGCACCTTTTGCACCCTTCTAGTAGTCATCAAGGCCAGGCAGACCAAGAACCCCGGAGAGACACTTCCTTAAGACCCCCCATAGGAACAATAAACGTAATCTTTGCTACTCCGGGGAGGACGGGCTCATGCCCTTCTAGGGTGATGTCTGTAACTCGGCTACCCGCCGATAACTCTGGCCCAGAGCCGAAAAGGCCCAAAGTCTACCCCCATCCAGTCCTGAGCTTCTCTGAGGGAGACAAAAGTTGAACCATACAGCCCCACGACGACGCGTTGGTGATCACTCTTCGGATTGGGGGCTACGACGTGAAAAGGGTAATGGTAGATGACGGTAGTGGAGCCGAGATCATGTACCCCGATCTCTATAAGGGGCTAAAACTAAGACCAGAAGATCTAACGCCCTACAGCTTCCCCTTGATGAGTTTCGATGGGAAGGCAGTCATGCTAAAGGGCAAGATTAGGCTACCTGTGCAAACCGGCCCAGAGATAGTGGAGGTTGACTTCATCATGGTGGATACTTACTCCCCCTACACTGCCATTATGGCCAGGCCTTGGCTTCATACTCTGGGAGCTGTTGCCTCCACCCTGCATCAGAAGGTGAAGTTCCCTTCCGAGGGCCGGGTCCTAGAAATTCGAGGTTGCCAGGCTACGACAAGGGAGTGCTTGGTGGCTGCCATCTCACATCGGCCCAGGGCAGAGGCCTCGGCCCATGGGGAAGAAAACTCATAGCAATCAAAAACCCCGGCATCGCCTATTAATGCACCAGCCGAGGACGTAAAATGTGAAGATCTAGAAAATGTGATCATTGGCGATGACCCGGAAAAGTTCTTCCAAGTGGGATCTTAACTGCCCCTTCAGGAAAAGGAAGGATTGATAGGGTTCCTTAGGAAAAACGTTGATGTGTTCGCATGGGACGCTTATGATGCCCCAGGAATTGATCCGGACTTCATATGTCACCACTTGAATGTAAACCCATCAGTCACTCCCAAGAAACAACCACCTCGTCGCCCATCCTAGGAACACGCCGACGCTGTCAGGGACGAAGTGAAAAAACTCAAGCAAGCAGGGGCTATTAAGGAGGTGTTCTACCCCGAGTGGTTGGCTAACACCATGGTAGTTAAGAAGAAGAGTGGGAAGTGGCGAGTTTGCGTGGACTTCACAGACTTAAACAGGGCGTGTCCAAAAGACCCATTCCCTATGCCTCGGATAGACCAGTTAGTGGATGCAACTGTAGGCCATCCTCGGATGAGCTTCCTAGATGCCTTTCAAGGCTATCATCAAATACCATTAGCCCTGGGTGATCAAGAAAAAACGGCATTTGTGACTCCGATTGGAAATTACCACTACAAAGTAATGCCCTTTGGACTGAAGAATGCGGGGTCTACCTACTAAAGGATGATGACTAGAATGTTTGAGCCGCAGCTAGGCAAGAATATTGAAGTCTACGTAGACGACATGGTGGTAAAAAGTAAAGTGGTGTCCTAGCACATAGGAGACCTAGGAGTCATTTTTGACATCTTAAGGAAACATAAGCTACGTCTCAATGCCTCTAAGTGCTCATTTGGTGTCGGGTCTGGCAAATTTTTGGCTATATGGTAACTCATAGGGGAATTGAGGCAAGCCCAGATCAGATTAGAGCAATTCATAACCTGCAACCTCCTCGGAATGCCAAAGAATTCCAGAAACTCGCTGGAATGATTGCAGCCTTGAATCGGTTTATTTCCAGATCTGTGAATAGGTGCCGACCATTTTATCTACTGATGAACAAGTGGAAAGGGTTTGAGTGGTCCGAGGACTGCGCCATGGCCTTCCAGCAACTTAAAGAATACCTATCCTGGCCACCCATCATGTCCAGCCTTGAGGCCGACGAGGTCTTATTCGCCTACATTGCGGTGGCCCCTCATGCTGTGAGTTTGCTGTTGATACGAGTTGATGGTGACATACAACGGCCAGTCTATTATGTGAGCAAATCATTACATGAGGCCGAGGTGCGCTATTTACCATTGGAGAAGGCAATTTTGGCAGTAGTGCACGCCACACGAAAACTCCCCCATTATTTCAAAGCACACATAGTTGTTGTTCTAACCCAGCTTCCACTCAAATCTGTACTCCAAAGTGCCGACTATACGGGAAGAATTGCCAAATGGAACATAATTCTAGGGGCTTTCGATGTCAAGTACATGCCTCGAACCTCTGTCAAGGGCCAGATCCTCGCTGATTTAATAGCCGAATTCGCAGAACCCCCTATGGAAATAGTAGCAGAGGAATAAAACATGGATGGAAAATCGGTTAGCACAATCTTCGTGCAGGAACCCCCACGCTGGAAAGTGTATGTTGATGGCGCAGCAAACCAAAGGGGGTCTAGTTCTAATATCCCCTGAGAGGATTACTATAGAAAAATCGTTGAGACTATTGTTCTCGGCCACAAACAATGAAGCCGAGTATGAGGCTTTACTGCAAGGAATGGCGATGGTACAGAAGATGGGGGGAAAGGCAGTGGAGGTGTTCTCGGACTCAAGGTTGGTTATTGGCCAAGTAAAGGGGGAGCTAGAGGCCAGAGATGTGAGGATGCAAGAATACTTGAGTTAGGTCAAACGCTTACAATCGAATTTTGAATTCTTTGACTTGTCACACGTCTCTAGGAATGGAAATACGCACGCAAATTCATTGGTCACTCTTGCCACCTCCTCGACAAAGGGTTTACCTCGAGTCGTCCTTATTGAGGACTTGTGCGGAGCAGATGAAGTCAAGAAGGACAGGGTTCAAATCCATCAAGTCAGAGTGGGTCCAAGCTGGATGGATCCTATAGTGAGTTTTCTTAAAGATGACACACTACCTGAAGAGAAATCAGAAGCCGAGAAAATACGTAGAAAAGCTCCTCGGTTTTGGCTGTCCGAGGATCACAAGCTGTACAAGCGATCCTATTCTGGGCCGTATTTGCTATGTGTACATCCCGAGGCGTCGGAGTTACTGCTCGAGGAGTTGCACGAAGGAGTTTGTGGGAGTCACACAGGAGGAAGATCCCTGTCCCACAGAGCCATTACTCAAGGATATTGGTGGCCGGGTATGCAGAAGGAAGCCCAGGAATATGTCAAGAAGTGTGATCAATGCCAAAAGTTTGCCCCAAACATCCACCAACCCGGAGGGGTCCTCAATCCTCTCTCTAGTCCCTGGCCGTTTGCTCAGTGGGACCTGGATATTGTAGGCCCTTTCCCTAAAGCAGCAGGAAATAAAAGATACCTACTAGTCGGCACAGACTATTTCACCAAGTGGGTCGAAGCCGAGCCCCTGGCTAACATCAGGGATGTGGATGCTAAGAAGTTTATCTGAAGGAACATCGTTACACGATTTGGGGTCCCTCATACCCTCATCTCAGACAACGGCCTTCAGTTTGATAGCAAGGCCTTCAAGAGATACTGTTGTGACTTGGGAATTACAAACAGATATTCCACTCCTGCCTACTCCCAAGGAAATGGGCAGGCCGAGGCTGTCAACAAGGTCATAGTCAATGGGTTGAAAAAGAGGTTGGACGATGCAAAGGGAAGATGGGTGGAAGAATTGCCCCATGTCCTGTGGACATACCGGACTACACCGCATCGGTCAACAGGAGAGACCCCCTTTTCCATGACTTATGGGGCCAAGGCTGTCATCCCCCTAGAGACTAGCATCCCAACGCTGAGAACGAGTACCTTCACGCCGAGCAACAACGATGAACTGCTAGAGAAAAGCTTGGATTTAATCAAAAAAAGAAGAGAAAAGGCAATGATCCAACTAGCCTATTACCACCAGAAACTCAAGCAAGGGTATGATGCCAATGTGAAGCTGCGGCCACTAGCACCAGGGGACTTGGTGCTGAGAAAAGTTTTGGGTAGTGCCAAGAACCCAGCCTGGGGGAAGCTGGGGCCCAACTGGGAAGGACCCTATCGCGTCACCTCAGTAGCAGGAATAGATGCGTATTATTTAGAAGATTTAGATAAAAAAGCTGTACTTCGTCCATGGAATGTAAATAACCTCAGAAGATATTACTATTAATGAAAGCAGTTTCGTTTGCACTTTGAATTATTATAATTGCATGTCATATGGTTCACTACTATCTAAGTATTAGACAGAACCAAGGCCTTGCATGACTCCTTGGACCACAAACCTTGGGGAAACTAACAACTCATGGCTACTATCTAAGTATTAAACAGAACCAAGGTCTTGCATGGCTCCTCGGACCATAAACCTTAGGGAAACTAATAACTCATGGCTACTATCTAAGTATTAGACAGAACCAAGGTCTTGCATAGATCCTCGGACCACAAACCTTGGGGAAACTAATAACTCATGGCTACTATCTAAGTATTAGACAGAACCAAGGTCTTGCATGGCTCCTCGAACCACAAACCTTAGGGAAACTAATAACTCATGGCTACTATCTAAGTATTAGACAGAACCAAGGTCTTGCATAGATCCTTGGACCACAAACCTTGAGGAAACTAATAACTCATGGCTACTATCTAAGTATTAGACAGAACCAAGGTCTTGCATGGCTCCTCGAACCACAAACCTTGGGGAAACTAATAACTTATGGCTACTATTTAAGTATTAGACAGAACCAAGGTCTTGAATGGCTCCTCGAACCACAAACCTTGGGGAAACTAATAACTTATGGCTACTATTTAAGTATTAGACAGAACCAAGGTCTTGAATGGATCCTCGGACCATAAACCTTGGGGAAACTAATAACTTATGGCTACTATCTAAGTATTAGACAGAACCAAGGTCTTGCATGGCTCCTCGGACCACAAACCTTGGGGAAACTAATAACTTATGGCTACTATTTAAGTATTAGACAGAACCAAGGTCTTGAATGGATCCTCGGACCACAAACCTTGGGGAAACTAATAACTTATGGCTACTATCTAAGTATTAGACAAAACCAAGGTCTTGCATGGCTCCTCTGACCACAAACCTTGGGGAAACTAATAATTTATGGCTACTATCTAAGTATTAGACAAAACTAAGGTCTTGCATGGCTCCTCGGACCACAAACCTTGGGAAAACTAATAACTTATGGCTACTATCTAAGTATTAGACGGAACCTAGGTCTTGTATGGTTCCTCGAACCACAAGGCTTGGGGAAACTAATAACTCATGAATACTCTCAGAGTATTACTTATGGTTACTCTCTGAGCATTATACAGATCTTAAAGCGTATCACCTCTAATACTCAAAATGTTAGGATGGAGTTAATGTTTAGAGACGAGTACTTATGTATACATGAAACATTTACATGCAACGTGAGGGTGTCTGCCTCCATTACTTAAATTTAAATTTTGCATTTGCAAATGATATAAAAATTGATACAGGTCCATTAATATCAATTTTCGTTATTTAAGATCCAGTTCACGACACGCGGGCTTATTTAGCAACTTCACGCTTGACATGTTATCAAATTATAAGTGGCATATAATTGTTAACTTTAAGTGAAGTCACAATGAAACCAAAACTATACAAGGCACAGGAATAAAGGATGAACAGAGGCACATTCTCATTAAATGATAAGACAAAATATACATTGAGTGTACTGATGTAACGCCATAAAAAAAAATAAAAATAAAAAAAGAAGAAGAAAGTTGGCTTTATCCTAGGTGCTACGCTTTGGCATGAGGGTCCTCCCTCTGGCTTGGCTGAGAGCCAGGAGCATCCTTGACCTTAGAATCAGCCTTCTGAACTCCAACCTCTGCTTCTTTTACTTTGGCAGTATCTTTGGCCTCGACAGATGACTTTATCCCTTTGTCTTTATCTTTACCTTCTCCTCCATCAACCCCCTGGTCTTGGTCACCAGCCTAGCTAGATCCCTTTGGAATTTTAGGGGGAGGAAGAGCGTCTGGGATCGCCAAAAGTTGCTCAGAAGACTCTGGGGCGGTGGCAGGAGGAAAGGAGGTAGAAGGGATCTCACGGATTTGGGGATGGTAATAGATACTCCCAAGCAGCCTCAAAGCAGAGTCGGTGGGAACCCCTGCAGCAGTCAGGGCTTTATCCCATGTCATGTCGCAATAATTACAGCACACCTCTGCCAGCTCCTCGGCAAGCCTTATTTCGGTTTCCTCTACACCGAGCTGGAAGGAAGCTTTCTTCTCAGCCTCGGCGGCCTCCCTGGCCAGCTGGACTTCCTCCTTAACCTTCTGTAGTTTAGCCTGAAGGTCTATGACCATTTGCTTCTGTGTGGCCAAGTCTATCTCGGTTGAATACAATTTTTGGCGCTGCTCCTCAACTTGCCTTTCAGTCGTCTTCAAGCCGGCCTTAACACTAGAACGAGCCTGGTCCGCCGTTTTTAACTTCTCGGATAGTTCAAACTGCTCCCGCTTGGCGACTCCCGGCGATTTCTCAATATCGGCGCGAGTGAGGGCCTTAGCATCGGCCCGCTTACAAGCCTCACGGTACCACTCCTTGGCCACAAAAACTTGCTGAGTAATCTGCACAAAAATCACAAGGACAAGTATGAATTAGAAACAAAAATATAATCTAATATGAAAATGTGCGAGTGGATGGGTCGTTCACCATAGCAAGATCCCTTTTTAGAGACAGAAAGAGGTCGTTCTGTGAGAAGCGCCTGTAGCTGTCCATGTCCTTCGGGAGGAGTAGAGGTTGTTCCAGGGCTTCAGCTATGTAGCCAGCTCGCCCCTTCTAGAACTCTCGAATTGAGGCACCCAAAGGGATAGGAGCCCCATCCACTTCTAGCCGAGGACTCCAGGTACGTTGTGTCATATGCACATTAGCCCTATGCTGCTCTTCTCGGCTATCCACGGAATGGGACCTCTTGTCTCTGGTGTCGGGGTTCACCTTTTGGTGCTTCGTTCCCTTCCGAGGGCCCACTTCGCCTTCCTCGAGCATCTCGGCTGGCCTTTTCTTTTTTATATCAGGGTTAGGCTGTAGGCCGAGGTCGAGGGGGATCTGCGAAGGAAGAGCAACTTGGGATTTAGAGGGTCACCTTTGAGGTGGATTCTTTACCCCTAGCGGCCATAAGAGCTCTCAAACTTTTACCACCCTTGTCCAACCCCATGGTATCTTCCTCTTCGTCCGAATCGTTTGGACGTGCGACTACTAAATACGGATCGTGAACACCAGAATTTTTGTCCGATTCGCCCTCAGCGTCTGAGATGTAAATCAAAGCAGCTTTCGGACTCTCCCCTTCCCCAAAATGAAACCCGTCTATCTCTTCCTCTAACGACAGGTGAGAGGAAGCAACCCCTTCTGCGGGTACCGTCGCAGCCTCAGGAAGAATTTGTGGAAGCGGAGGCGCAACTGGTGGAGGGTTCTGTAAAACTGGTCGCGGAACTGGAGGAAGATCCCTTTGAGCCAAAAATCCTAGCTTAGAGACATCGATCCGCGCCAACCTTGGACTCCCGGCCTTTATCGCTTGGCCCGCATCCTGAAAAATACGAGATAAGGGCTCATAATCCAAGATCAAATGAGCAGCTCGCAATTGTTGGTCCTCACTCACAAAAATCTTCGATCTTAGAAGATAATTAAGGGCCTGGACGTTGGTGTGGTTGAGCCGCGAAGCAATATGGGCCTTATCTGCAAAACAGCCGAGAAGGAAAACATGGTCAGATCGCCAAAAGAACATTTTTTACCAAAAGAAGACGAAGTGCCAAGTAAAAAAAATAGAGTTAAAAGCCTAAGTCCCCCTCCAAAGGGACTGACCCTAAAGGTACTGCACCTGGATCTCCTGCCCGAGTTGGACAATGAAGACCGTCACTCTATTCCCCTGAGGCAATCAGGTAGTCATCCTTCATACCCTTATTGGACTTGGGAAGACAAGATATTAGCCTGACGACCTCGGACCGGGATTTGAGGTAGTAGCCCGCGTTGGCAAGCTTGTGACATTCGTACAGGTGAACCACATCGTGCCACGTGAGCCCTAAGCCCATCTGCTCATTCAGGGCATCCACGCAACCCAAGACCCTAAATAGGTTGGGGGCACACTGGTGAGGGGTTAATCTATGGTTGAGCAAGTAGTCCCTAGTTATCCTGCCCATGGGAAGCGTCATTCCTCCCTCTATAAAAGCAATCATGGGAATGACAATCTGACCCACCTCCCTAGCGGACAACACTTCTTCCGGGGGACAATACTCTAGAACCACCACCTGCGGAATGCGATACCTAGCCCTAAAGCCCTCCATACCGGCTGAAGTGTCTACTAAATGTTTGAATCTACCCATCTAAATAAACAGAAAGGCCGAGGAGAAAGGCCGAGAAGAAAAAGGAAAGTATAAAAAAAAATTAAAAAAAAAAGACTTACAGGAACACGTATGGTAACCTCTAGGAGTTTTTGAGATCTTTCATAAGGTTCTTACGGGAAATAGCTATAGAGATGTAAATACTAAAGTGGTTTGTGAGACTGGGCGCTGGGATTCTCTAGATCTCTTGAAGGTTTCTGAAGAAAAGGGGAAAATAGCTTCCCTCAGGGCCTTATATAGGGGGAGAAGACGAATGGGCAAACTCCCGCTCGAAATGTTAGGTGAAATATCAGCCATCAGATTAGCAGTTCACCGTTGGATGGGGGGACAGGGAGCTGCATGGAGTAATCAACAACGCCTCGTAAACTGCAAAACGTCAGTAACATTTATGGGGCGTGTAAAACCATATTCCCCCACGTGTAAATCAGAAAGTCATTCGAATTTATCCTTTAAAGGATCAAAACCCCACCTTCTCTCCTCGGACGGGAAGGAGAAACCGGAGTTTTGAGGGGCTATTGTGGGGGCAGAGACCCGAGATAGGATATTGGGCCAGGGGCTTATCCAGGGACACTAAATTGTCCGAAGAGATGCCAGATGTTATTAAAGGCCCAGCGTAGGGTCTCATATGTAAGGGACACCTGGAGGAATGTCCGAGGAGGAGATTCCTCTCAGGTAGGGCTAGCGCGTCTCGAATTTGTATCTCGGCAGCTGGACGAACCTACCCAGAAGCTCAAGAGATGAGGACGTGTCTTATGAGCCTGAAAGAAAGGGAAAGAAACCCAAAAATATCTAAGGAAAAAGCTGCTACCACCACATTAAGTTCACTGGAACCACTTTCCTGGCCGCATTTATGTAGAGAAGACATTTGAACAGTAAAGTTTTGGCTACTACAACTCACAGGGAACCAGGAAAGGTGCCTGATAGGACAGCTACTCAAGTGATATCTCAAACGATCGACAAATGTATGGTTCAGATGATCCAAAGGGTTCTATATAATGTAAAGAATCCTCTATGAAAAAGGAGAGAAAAATGCAATCTGAGAAATCCTTGTAACCATCTTCATTATTCAGGAAATGATAAATTAAACCTCCTCGAACTATTGCCAGGGTAGACCTCCTGGTTCAAGCTTATATTTGTTTTACATTTTCAGTCTTTAAATCCTTTTCAGCTATTGTTATACTCCACAAAACCCAGTTCTTCTACCCATTCTCTATAAATTTATTGTGTTGGGTTTGTTGGGCCTGAGTCTACTTATCCTTTAGGAATAGTGCTCAAACCCAGCCCCTACAATAATAATAATAATAATAATAATAATAATAATAATAATATTATTATTATTATTATTATTATTATTATTATTATTATTATTATAAAATAGAGTGTATAATGGATAATTTGATGTAAGTTTTTTGGAAAAGTGATTGTGTAAAATAGAAAAAGCAGGTTTTTATGCTAAAATGGATGGAAATTTTAGACAAATTGATGCATATGCTCTTAGCATTATCCAGAAGAAAAAAAATGCCAAAACTACTACAAATTTTACAATGAAAAATTTACAAACTTAACACGAATATTATTAGCGTCACTTTAAAAATATAGTAAATAAATGTTTTAATCACCTTTTTCTAATTAGTGATGTCTCAATTTGTATATAGGAAAAATTCATAATATACTTAACATCTTTCATGTGAATTACACATTTTAAAAAGTAAAAATATTAGATTTTAAATAATAAAAACTTGTAACATAAAAAAAATTACTAAATTAATTATTTATAAACTAAATATTATTTAAGTGATATTTAAAATTAAAAAATAAAATTAAAAAAAAAAACCATTTAAAACCATTGCCTTTTAGACATCAAATTTTTTTTTTTTTTTCGTTTTTTCTTTTCCTTCCACTGAATTTTACGTTTAGTGGTTTTATGGTTACAAACTTTTTTGAGATGAAACTTTCATGTAGTCGAGGCAAAGAGTAGTTTTAGTTTTTTTTTTTTTTTAATTACCCAAAAAATAAGAGCAGTGTTAATATATATATATATATATATATATATATATAATGGGTCTAGTTAATGTGTGTTCTTAGGGCATACATTAACCATCCATTTTGGAAAAGTTTTTATGGAGAATTGAAAAAACTGTCAAAACAGTTAATTGCTTTTTTGTTTTTTCATAAAAAGTTTCCTAAAATAGTTTACTAATGTATGCTCTAAGGGATAGTAATTCCCATGAATAATTGATGGTTGTCCTACATTTGACCGAACCCAACACGTGCTTCCAGTACTTCTAAAATCTAATAGTCAATCTAACATTCAAAGAGGTATCCAACTCCTACCCTTTCCCATGTCAACGTAGCTAGTTCTGTTCTATACATGGTGAAACCAAAATAGTACTAGTAGAACATTCCATATGTAAGAATACAAGAAAAAAACACAACAATGGTTGCTAGCTAGACACAACAAAAATGGAGATGACAAGGTTGTTGTTGTTGGGGTTTGAGGCAAGCAAGGCATACTTGTTCCTCACTTTGAATGAACTCTTCCTTGCTGTATTCATGATTTTGGTAGTCACTAACCTCCAATGGCGTCAGTGCCCTCGTCATTGTGGTCTACGAGCATGTCATCGCCACCGTTCTCTTGTCATTTCTCGCTTTCTTCCTTGAAAGGTCAGTGTTGCTTTCATCTCTCCACGTATATGGAGATTATCTTTCCAACAATGCACAGATTTTTTTTCATTTTCAAAAAAACAAAGTTCAATCCGAAAAATTAACAATAGGCAACAAAATATATCTTCCAAAATATTTTTTAAAACAAACTTGAATTAAAGTTTATAAACAATCTCACAATACTATAGAATCAAGTAAGGCGATGTTCTTAAAAGTTAAATTTTGTCACCTAGAGTGTAAACGTAATAGGTGTTAAATCAACAATTCTTCCAAAATTTAAATGAGAAGTAAGGTGGTGACTGGGGATTGAACCCAGGACTTGGAAGATGGTGAATTAATTCATTAAATCTAACAATTGGAAACAGTTCCTTGGCCAATCAATTACTAACAATACCAAAACAACTTTGATTGGATGTTAATGATAATTAAAAGACACTCGGATACACAAACTAAATGATACATGTTATCCACATGGTTGCAACAAAATGTGGAACTTCTCTGTTTTAGTATTTTCTACAGTCTGGTTTTTAAAGCATTGCCTATGATCAGTAACTTATAATAATAGAAATAATATTAGATAAAATAATAAAATACTTCTCACAATAAAAAAACATACCTTTGGTGCTATTTTTTTCCATGAAAATTTATTATTTGTATTCGATTTATGTCCATATTTTAAGCCTTTAGCTGTCCTTGGTTGCAGGAACAATAGGCCTCCTTTCTCCATCAAGATACTATGTTATGCATTCCTGTTGGGGTTGTTGCAGTTAAGTATAACACTTCTTCTTGTTCTACAAGCTTGAAGTTTTTCTCAGATCAGATTAGTTCAGATCACTTGATAATTTTACACATATGGTAAGAGGCCTAATTGCTCCACAGAAGCTCAGTTTAACCAAATTTGGCACTTGGCACACCTCTTCATGAAAGATTGCACCATTTTTTGGTTTAATTATCATTATAGGAAACATACCAATGTGATGCGACATATTGAAA